>PVKZ01003360.1:0-138792 GCA_004027375.1 Macroglossus sobrinus | reverse complement strand
AAGAAAGAAAGAAAGAAAGAAAGAAAGAAAGAAAGAAAGAAAGAAAGAAAGAAAGAAAGAAAGAAAGAAAGAAAGAAAGAAAGAAAGAAAGAAAGAAAGAAAAATGCTTTTATTTAAATTCTGTTTTCTAGTAAACTTCTATTATAACACTGAAAGCACATTTCGATGGACAAACAAGGCCTAGGGTATAATAGAAACATCCTTACTTAAACACACTCTTTTTAAAAAATAATGTGCCAGATAAAGTTATCGTATAATAATAAAATATTCATGTAAACGGAGTCACGCAATTCAAACAGAGCAGAGAAATCACATTTATGTTTGATAATGGTTCAATGGTCTAAAAAAAAAAAAAAGGGACAGAAAAGTTAGCTGCCTTAAAACTTACTCTTTATGAAATCTCCTTACTGAAATTCCAGGTGTAACTCTCAGTGGCTGACAAGGCTTTGTTTCAAAGCACATATAAAAGCTGCTGGCTTTGGAAATAAACAAGCTGAGCTGGGCTTCAGTGGGAAGGCGACAGAAAAAAAAATCCAGAGGCTGTATTTCAAAATAAGTTGAAAGTGTAATAATGAGGAAATTGACTTCTAGAAACATAGCCAAGAGCATCTGAAATGTAACTCCTAGGAGCCATCAGGCAACATGCCAAGTGTGCTCTTTATTTTGTAAATTCACAGAATTGTTGCATTTTACTGCCCAGAGGCAAGTAGAAGCTTCCATCCCATATTTTCTGATGCAGAATAGAGGCCTGGAAAGGTCTAGTAACTTGTCCAGGGTGGCACAGCTTGTTAGACTCTTTTGAGCTATTCCATTAGGGTTAGTATCTCAATAAGATTTACTTTTTCAAATTAAAAGCTGTGTTTCAACTAGCCTAAGCACAGTGGGTGATGTTCAAAAATTAGCAAACCACTATAAATTATTTAATAATTATCTTTTTATCGAATTGTTAAAAATGAAACATTATGTAATAAAAATAACTGAAAAAAATGAACTTTTTGTAATAAAGATGTTTGGTGGATCTACAGATACATAAATTGAACATAAAACTAAGCAGTCCAGCTTATCTTAGCAAGATTCAACAGTGGGATTTAGAGCAATCGATGTTACACCCAGATAGGATGAAAAAGACTGTGGAGGAAAATTCAGAACAGCTAGGATATTATTAGCAAAATATTTCTTTAATAGACATGTGCCAACTGGCACAGGATGCACAGGGACCAATTTGGAGTGGAAAATGTGAAAGGATCAAAGTGCCATGGAAAATAGGAGCGAGTGAGAAGGAGCTGAAATGAATCCACACAGCAAAGCACATTTCCCTGCTTTGGCAGCTCTGCAGGGCCAGCCGAATGTGGTTCTGTCAACGGAAGTGTCCAGAAAGGGTTTAAGAAATAAAACACTTCTACAGCTCTGCAAGACTACATTTTTAAAAAATTTTTTTCGAAAACCTCTCTGACAATAACTCAGAGATACAAGGCTCCAAGAGTCAAGAAAACACAGAGCTGAGGTTTCTGCTTCAACCTCCTTCCCTTTGCAGTGTTTTCTACACAGATGAGACACTGAGATACAGCCGAGAGAGCTCAGATTAAATCAATATGCTTTATACTATGTTCCTCAAATTTTGAAAGATTTTTTTTTAAATAGCATTGGCAGCACTATTTTTATTATTATTTTAATTATTTTCAATTTCATGTTGGACTTTAACATAAGGCCATTTTCCATTTTTGTTGCCAACCGCAGAATTTGGTCTGCTGCCACTCTGAACTAGTTCCTCGCTCTCTCTCCCCACTGTCTGTAATGTGACCCAGTTTTGTTGTGAGGAAAGAGTTCCTGATCCTTAATGACAGCAGCTGGGGGAAGCTTTCCCAGACGTGGGAAGTTTCTGACCCTCACCAAACTTCACAATATGTTGGGTCAACGTCTGGATGTTAAAGTAAGTAGCAGAGTGTTGGACACAGGGAAAGGTCTCTTGGAAGGTCAAATTAAAAGGCGAGCACTACATTTGCTGATTAATGCATTAGAATGGGACTCCACATACAGCCCAGAGACAGGGCTTCCTGTGCTACTGGGGGGTAATTAGTGAGATGGAGGGAGGTGATGCAAACACAATGGGACTGCACTGGGGGCCCAGCAACAGCTCTCACTTGACTTGTAAATGTGAGGGTGCCTGAATGTGGAATCTAAACACAAAATATACATTAACATTTTCAAGTATGTTGTTGAATAAAAAGTATCTGTGAAAAGATTTTATAAATTGTAATATTACTTACAGAGATTACTTATTAATGTTACCCAGAAAAATCATTTTCCTTTATGAGTAGATACACATGGAGATACACAGGGGCACCTGTGTAAAAACACATAGACACAGATACACACAGTATACAGAGGGGTTAATTTCTATCTATTCATTACTTCAATATATTTTTTATTTCTTTAGCTCATGTAACATAAAACTATTTTTTTATATGAGTGTGATACATTCTATCAGTCTGATAAAATGGGAAGTGAATTTGTCTTTGATGAAGTTGATTGAGGCATATCATCACTTATGCTTGCGGGGAAGCCGTCAGGCAGCTCTCCCCATTTCCATTGACTGTAACAGAACTGGATACCAAAGGTAAGTGGAGGAGCAATTTTGGAGGTCCAAGCTATCTTATTAATGCTGTCATATGCATTTTTAAAAATAAAACTTACATAAAAGGACAAATATTGTATAATTTTTTTATATGAGGTAACTAGAATAGCCAAGTTCATAGCGACAGAAAGTAAATTTAGTGGTTACCAGGAGCTGGGCAGGGGAGATGAATAGTTATTATTTAATGGATACAGAGTTTTAAATTGGGATGATGAAGACATTCTGGAAATGGATGGTGGTGATAGTTGCACAACAATGTGAATTTACTTAATGTCACTTAACTGTACACTTAAAATGGTTAAAATGATAAATTTTGTGTTATATTTTACCACAACAAAAGAAGGGAAATTTAATTCAAACGGTTGGGTCATTTCACATTGAATAATTAATTTGATTGAGATTTTTGAGAAATTGTTAAATGAGCAGAACTAAAAGATATGTATCAAGGTCTATTACAAGTCAGTAAGGGAAAAACATAGTTATTAGTAAAGATCTTTCATTCCATGATCACTTAGCATGCAGCCAAAACAACTAAAATTGAGAGAGATATTCTCACCGATCAAATTGTACATAGTTTACTAAAACATGGATTGCTACATCTAAGTACACTCTGTCTTAGTACACTCTGTATAAATGAGTTCCAAATACTATAAAACTCATGGAGGAAAAAAAGTCATGAGAAAGATAAATAAAACAATATGGGACCCAGAGCAAATGAATACCTATATTATACTGACTATATCCAAGACTAACATATGCATAAGAAACACCAGGCTGAAAGCATTGTGCAATAAGTTTGATATTCACAGTAAAGAAGAAAAGTGAATTTTTAGATAGATATAAGGTCAGTAAATATGAAGACAAAATTCAAAACTGTATATAGAAAATGACTAACTTTGTGTGATCATCATTAGAAATAAGAAGATATATAAAACACAAAAGACATCCTTTCTCCTAATTCAAAGCACTGTGGCATTCGAATTGAGTTAATACAGTCTATTTCAAAACAGGTTCTTGATGAAGTCATAGGTGTGATATTTGGATTGGAAGGGAAAAGACAAAATTAATGCCGATTAAGTCAATTCCTTGAAAAGGAGTCATTCACTGTCAACTAATAAAAATCTGAGGCTGTAAAACAAATTAAAAATTTATCTATGGGGTTTTAAAGGATTCAAATCTGGGAGACACAGATTCAAGAGAAGACCTGAAACCTGCTCCAGGAAAGACAAAAAAAAAAGCCAGAGCTTATAAAGGCAAAAACCACAAGTTGGAACAAAAGAAACTTTTCTATTAGCTGTCTAACATGGCGTGATGACTAGTTTAAAAAGGATTGGTCAGGGCCCCGGTGGTGAGACTCTGAGGTAATCAAGCTCCTGGATGTGCTTAGAAGGTAAGCATGGAAGTCCGAGAGTTCAAACCTTATTTAGGTCCTCTACGCAAATGAAGGATGCTGGCTGGTGAAATGGATTGGCTCCTTTCAAGGTGAGGCGTACAGATGGTCTGGTTGCCATGGTAAGTAGGAAGTAAAGTCCAGGATGTGGTTTCATGGTTGGTTCAAAAGTTTATGGGTGGGATGAGCACAGCACAAAACTTCATGGCCTCCCAGCTCCATTTTAGTTCCTTTGACATAAATAACTCTATCATGGCAATTTCCATCCACACACCATGTCCATAAAAGTAAACTAATTCCCAATCTGACAGTCATCATAGTAGGTTCTGTGAATTACTGGAAATTTCTAATGCACTCACTAAAAAAGGAGTGTCAGACTTTTTCTTTCTAAAACAAAGATGCTTATTTCATAAAAGCATAATTTTGGTATAAGTATGTTGTTTATTTCAATGTTGATCACTGCCTTGTAATCTGATCTTTTTAATAAGAAATACCTGCTGCAGGTAATTCCATTTTTATTTTCAAACTGAGCAACAGATTGTAAATTGTTTCATCCAAGTCCCTAAGACTCCTTGCTAAATTCTGAAAAAGTGTGACAACACAGAAGGAAAACCATATTTTTGAGTCCTCGGAGGCCCTAAAGTGCCTTGGAGCTCCAAGACTGAGATGTACCAAGGTTCACAGGCCATATGTGCTCCAGGGGCAGTCTCCTAGGGCAGGTGGATGTCCTTCAATTCTCCACAACATGCATGTCTCTTTGCCATCTAAATTTGTTTCCCTTGTTTCCTTTAACTTTTGCTCTATAAACATGGTAGCTTGGTCTCAGAGGAGCAAAATTTCATTTCTTTCCTAATCTGTTCTTCCCCACCTTTTTCTACTTTGTTATTAAGGTAGCTATGTCGGTTGTTATTAAGGTAGCTATGTCGGTTGTTATTAAGGTAGCTATAGTTGTTTTCTTAGTTGTTACCTTACATTGGGAATTGGATTTATTGATCCAATGACTTCCCAAAGAGCCAGACAAAGAAAGCAAAAGTTCTATTCATTTTCTACTTTCATTTAATGTAACTAGAGATAGCTTTTTCTTCCACTGAGGATTTGAAATTCAAGGGAGCCCAGTCAAGATAGTGAAGTAAGTAAATACTGTGCTTGTCTCTTTCCATCACCACATTAAAATTACTACTAAATTATAGAATAATTAAGCTGGAGAACCATTTAAAGACTAGCTAAACAAAGTCTTATAACTAAGAACATAAAGAAGCTATGTTGAGATTAGTGGGAGGTGCAGAGACTTAAAAGGGGCTGGCCCCACACTTACATGTGGCAGCTGAGAATCAGGAGGGATATCTCAACAGCAGAGGTCCCCTAAAGGAACAAGAGGCTCCAGTCCACACTGGGCTCCCCAGCCCAGAGCACCAGTGCTGGGAACAGAAGCCCTCACATCTGACTATGAAAACCAGTGGCCTCCCTAGGTGTCAGAGTCCAGGGTGAGACAGAGGTTGCTGGAAACCCAGGTGTTATCTTGAAGGGCCCAAGCGCAGACACTTTCACAGAAACTCACTCAGAGCTCCAGGAGCTAGGGAGGCACCAGAGACATACAGATACAGACCGAGTTGTATAGCTTCAGGGTGAGGGCTGACAGGACAGACACCATTGTCCCTATTTGAGCCTTCTTCTTGTGCAGTCTACAGGTAAGAGCTACCTTTTCCCCTGCTGAACCGTCCAGCCAACATGGCCAAACCTGAAACTGCATTAATCTGGTGAACACCACTCACTCCACTTTGATGGCTCCCTAAAACCCTTCCCCATCCAATTTATACATCACCAGAGGCACTTTCAGTCTTTTTTGGACAACTTTCAGTGGGAAATGAGCCCAGGTGGGTGGCAGCTGGCCTCTGTGAACTCTGAGATTTTTGGTGAGTGGCTCCAGGCTCAGCACTAGGGTCAAATCTAAATCTGCGTTAACCTGGTAAACACCATTCACCCCACCCTTGTGACTCACTGACACCCCACCTCATCCAAACCACCCAGGCTCTTTCAGCAGTTGAGTCTTACAGGCAGCCAGCAGGTGGTGGCAAGCCTCAGGGTGCTCTGAATCTTTTGCTGAGCTGCCCCAGGCCTGCTACTGGTGGCAGCTGGCCTCAGTTTGAAATGTGGCCTCTCACAAGCCTGAAGACCCAGCACAGGCAGCAAATAAACCACAGATCATTTTGCAGCTACTACTAGCTAGCGCAAGGCTGGTCACAGGCAGCAGCTGACCTTGGCCAGCACAGGAGCCCCTCCCAAGAGGCCCCAGAACCAACACATCTGGAGGCTGGCTCCAGACCACAACAGAGCACCACCCAATTAGCCCCACAAGCAGCACAGCCAAAGGGTGGTCTCAGGAGGCACCAGAGATCATTGGGATAAATCCTACTCCATGGGGTCAGCCCCCACACAGTAGCTTCTACAGTGTGGGAGTGGCCGATCCTCACAGCCAGTCAGACTGAGGGTCAATCCCACCCACTGACATGCAAACTGAAATCAAGGCTCAACTACAACAGAAGGGCACACACAATCCACACAAAGGACACACCCAGAGTACCCAGCTCAGATAACCAAGGAGACTGTGTCACTGAGCCCCATAGAACACTTACTACATAAAGCCAAGACTGGAAGATGTGGTGGATCTACCTGATACATAGAAAAAAAAAAAAAACAGAAAAGCAGCCCAAATGAGGAAACAAAGAAACATGTTGCAAATGAAAGAACAGGAGAAAACTCCAGAAAAAGAACTAAATGAAATGGAGGCAAATAACCTACCAAATACAGAGTTCAAAACACTGGTTATAAGGATGTTCAAGGAACTTACTTAGTAAGAACTTCAACAAAGTGATAGTAAGCATAAAAAAGGACATAGAAACCATTAAAAAAAACAGAATTGAAGAATACAATAACTGAAATGAAAAATACACTAGGAGGAATCAACATCAGATTAGATGAAGCAGATGATCGAATCAGTGATTTGGAAGACAAGATAGCAGAGAATTTAAAATTCAAAAATCATTTCATCTTATTTATTATTTTACCAGAACAAAATTAATCTGAAATACTTTCTATATACTTAATCATTTTAGTTTTCACAATTGATGATTATTTTACTTGGTCAAAATTAGATACACATTGTTATGTTCTATCTATGATACGTACACCTTCACATGCACAGGCACACAAACACATGGTTGTGTGCACACACACTACACACCCATCTTGGTTGGAGTCCTTAGCACACTCTCAGGAAATTCTAAAAAGACTTTCTCATAAATGTAACTCTAGTAACTTATACCTAACAAAAGACAGTATGTTGATATAAATACACTTCTACAAAGTGTAATGAGCTCACGCATGGGGCATTCTCAAATAAACAACCATATTCTGTTTTAGCTTTTGATGCTGAAATATACAATAGGAGCAACACACAAAAGCCTAAAGGAATGAGAACATTTGGCTCACGTAAGGAGTAAACAGATTTTTTAAATATATTGTTTCTCAAAGAAATAACCTGGAATGTGAGAAATGAATGGAAAGAAGCATGGTTATTATTGCATTTTCTTTTTCAAAATCCTGAAAACCAGTCATATGTTCTACATTATGAATATGCAGATGGTCTCAATGCAGTTATTTATTCTCTAATTAAAACCATTGGGGTAAAATAGCACAGTAGTTTAGGAAGCTGATTCAGCTGGATCTCTTTCTTGTCTTTTCCAAAAGTGCACCAAAGCCTCTACATATTTATATAATTTTGGGATCCTTGCTGGTAAATGAAAAAGAAATGAGCAAAACATCAGGAAGCATAGCTTTATTCCTGCGTGCTTTGTGGTAAATTGTGCACTTCATGAAGAAAATGAATTTCACAGATGGATTTCTCCTAGATATTTTTGTAAAGAACCCACCTTTGGCATTTTGTAAGCAATAAATTCTCTAAATTCAGCACCCTTGCTGTGTCTGACGTTGATCCAACACTGATGTTGAAATCAAGCGTATCAAGTTAACCTGTCAGCCTGTCTGCATGTCCCCTTAATGACAGCTCTGAGATGGTCATGTCAGCTGGGCCTGGCGGGACTGCTCAAAGCAAAGGTTTGGCATTCTATTATAAGGTGCTTTACACTCCTCTTTGAGGAAGTTCAGGGTAGATGATGGATAACAAGTCTATAAACTATTACTATACTTGTTCTTCATCTATTAACAACTCTCACAAAATAATTCTGTTCCAGGTTTTTTCTCTCTGCCCTACATAGTTTTTATACCTCTGGCCTTTCAGTGACATAGAACTATTTGATTTTGAAAGCTGTTGTTAGAAAGGCTTCCCTGGAGGCGGAGAATAGTCTTATAAATGTAAGTTTGGGGGGGGATTTGATGGGGTAAATATATGGTAGCTGAAGGAAACTGGACTTTGGGTGGTAAACACACAATAGAATATACAGATGTCAAATGATAATATAGCTGAAAATTATATAATTGTATAAACCAATGTTACCCCAATAAACTTAATTAAAAAATAAAAATAAAAAAATAAAGGTAAGCTTAAGTTTAAACTCACACAGTTAACTTTCTGGCCATCATCATTCTGATGGAATGCTTTTCCCTTAACACAGATGTATGTTGGGAAATGTAGTATTCAATCTTTATTAAAAAAATGCAAAAGTCGCAAAGAAGGAATGAATGGTGAGGATGGCACTCCTGTAAAGTGTTGTCACAGAACCCACTTTTCTCTAACCCACCCAACCTACACAGCAAAAGTCCTCACGACTATGGCTTTGGCTGCTAGTAGAAGGGGAGGTGTGGAATAGCTCAATGAGATGGGGATGAGATGAAAAATGCACACCCAGTTATCTGGAGGGTGGCCCTCTTCATAAGAATTTTGAACCCTTAAATGCAAATTTTAATTTACAATGAAATAATAATTCTTACTCTAAATAAAATGAAAAGCCCTTTTAAAAAAAGATTGTACTAGATGTAAACTTCATGTTTATCAAATTTTACCCAAGCACTGGCACAAACACAACCCCAAACAGAGGGTGAAAATAAAGGGAGATGTTTGAAGTTTGATGTCTACTTAAAATAAAATATTTTCCTCCAGGAAGCACTCAGAGGGAAAGTCAAATTTGCACAGTGAAGCGTTTCCTTGCCTTTTCTAACACTTATGCATCTGAACACTTTGCTGGTCTGAACCAGAATTGTATATCACATAAATTATCAAAAAGTTCTCAGGGCAAAGTGGAGCTACAAATATTGTAAGGTCTATGTGGGAAGATCACTTTAGCTGAGCCTTCTGAGGGTTCATTTGACCATCAGAGGGTCTGCCTAAACTGGCAGGGCTATTGCAAACACAACTGGGAAGATAGACTTTGAGACATTTTGTACATCTCTCTTAGACTCTTAGTGCTAGGGAACATTAATTACTAAGTTCTCACTTCACTCACATCTTTTTGTACTTTGTCTGCGACTCTGGAGCTAGACCTCTGCAGCCCACAGTGGTGTTTTGCCAGATAGAGGGCTGTTAAACTCTGCCAGTAGGTGACAATGGAAGATGGAATGACTGGAAGAAGGAAAGGGGTTTGGCTCCTCCTTGTTGACTTCCTGAATCTCTTGGTGTTTCCTGCTCCTCTTGCATTTGCCTTTATTAGCATCACTGAGCAATACTTCTTCAGCCCAGGATTGGCCATCTTTTTCAGTAGAAGTTTGAAGTTCTAACACTCAGAACCAGCCTCATGGTGCCACTTCAGGGACTCTAAAACCAACCTTATCACATCCCTTCCAAGACGACAGCACCAGCCAACCAGTACTTGCTGACCAACACCCATTCTCAGAGATCTGTGTGCCAGCCTCACAGGACCTCTTCTCTGAACTCAGGGATACTAACACCAAGTGGCATCCACACCTCAGAGGCCCTGTCTCTAAGATTTTTTTGTTTAATAAGCTTAATTTTTTCCTTTTGTTCACCTACTCCCAAAGATGGTAGCTGCTTCCTACAGGTGGAACCAAGTACGTAATTTGCAGAGTCTAGTGAAAAATGAAAATGCAGACCCCTCATATATAATTATTAAAATTTCAAGATGGTGACAGCAGAATATTAAACCAAGCATGTGGCCTTTCTAAAAGTGAGACACACACATGAAGCTAGCCCCACAGACAGGGACAAACTCTCTGATACATTAATGTTTATTTTTGACATTTTCAGTCCATCAGTACCAAATTAACAAGTCTTCACATTAAATAATTAGTACAATTTCTGTCTTGCAACTGGTTCCTGGCTAAGATCTTATGCTGCACCCCATGGTGAAGGCATGATAGGAATGTGCCTCCAGTATAACAGTAGGCCTCTTTTTCTGTGCTGTCCCCTATTGGAAAAGAGAACTCAAAATTCAAGTTCTGACCCTCCTCTTGGAGTTCTTGAGACCAATGTTCAGAAGTCCATAGTTCAAACCATCCTGATCCATTTCATTCACGTCTGTTTCCTAGCAGCATACCCACTAGGGTTCTGAACATTCACTGAAACATGGCAGTACATGGTCCTGAATTCATACAGGCACAAGTAGCCTATCCATACACATGGTATTTTCAATAATTTATTTAAGTAGAAAAAAAAATAATAGATGGAAATACTTAGAAACTGAAATTCTTCAAAGTCCCCTGCAAGTTGAAAATTAAATCATGCAGTAGTAAGCATTACTTTCAATAATCATTTCCCAGTGTACTAAAACATTGCTTCCGCTTCTCTTACTCTTTTAGGAGCAGAAAGAGAAATTCCTTTGGGCAACAGAGACTAACAGAAGGGCTATCAACTATTAACTCAACCTCCTTTAAGGAGAGAGCCCTTTAGTCGAGCATTCTTAACTGAAGACTCTGCAGAACAGAGAATCCTTAAGTACTGATTATTAAAAGTAAAACTTACTTTACTCAGTAATGGGAGCATAAAGCATCAAACACTGATGCCTCAGCTATTGTGTGACTGAGTGCAGTTACACAGCACTATCCCAAAGTTTTATAAAGGAGTCTAAGTATTTGATCCTACTCCACAGCTACCACTATCGAACACTTACTATGTGCCAGGTTCTAGCCTATGCATTTTAACACAGATTTTCTTATTTAACCTCATAAAATTGGCCTAGTTATGCCTTCATTACTTAGGAAGGAACCAAGGTTCACTTAGGTTGAGAAGCATTTGTGTGGTCACACTTAATAGTAACCATAGGTAACACAACAAGATTTTCCTTGATTTCTTCTAAAAACAAAACCAAATTTCTCCAGATGTTTTTATATCATTTCCAGAGCCATTGTCATCAAATTATTTTCTGGCAGTAGTTGTTTATCTTTTGACATGAATTAACTTAGTAAGTCACTAAGATTTATTCTTTAAGGTGTTGGTATCATGCCACCATAAGTAGATAAACAGAGACTTCATAGTGCATGATGCTGTTAGGTCAGCCTCTAACCCTCCAATAATTTCTTGGGCCACACACATGAAGAAGACAGCACTAGAGACCTCCAAGAATGAATTTAATCATCTAGAGTCAAGTCTACTCCTGAATGACAATACATATCAGATAAAATCTAGAACACTCAGTCCATGATGCAGATGTTGTTAAGTATCTGGCTATCTGATATTATGTAGACAGGACATCTGAATATTTATGTGAGTTCTTTGTTTTTTATTTAAGTATTTGGCATTCATCTATACTTTTCCATACAACTACTTGCCAGGTTCCTTAGTCATGCCATGACTTTCATGGCTCAAGAAATATTAACTATGTTTACATATATATCCTATTTCCTCTTACCCTTTTCTTGCCTACTATAGTTCCTACAAATGAAGGATCAATAACTTTGGTTCCGTAGGTAATATTAAAAATAAAATTAAACATTATGTGGGATTTGCATCTATAAATAAGCATGGAAAACATAACTGGAAACTTTCTTTCGGTGAGCACTGAACAATCTGACTAAAGGAGGCAGAAGGTAGTCTCTTCAGGGAAGCATAGGGCAGCTTTACCTCTGCTGATTCCTAAATCTACAAATCTATTTAAAACCCACAGTGGAAAAACTATGGGTTCAGTCAAGCACAGTGAGCACAATTTGGAGCCTTTCTCTGCAAAACACAAACGCTTTAGAAATGTAAAGAGGGTAAGGGGGGGAAAAAAAACCTGCGGAGTTTCAAAACTCAGGGAAAATATCCATGAAGGTTAGTCTTATTATGCAGACTGATGGCAAGTAAAGGGATCATTAAAACTATCTCAGAGCATGCAGGAGGCCTTGTTGTTTCCCAGGGAGCTGTAAATCGTATCAATCAGATGAAATTCAATATTGGCTGAGTCAGCAACCCTTCTCCCATAGTTCACCCACTAATTGTATATATTTGCACTTCTTTAACATTAGCAACCCACTCAGTCCAGAATGGCTTTCTGAGATATGCAGCTCAGCTTATATTTTGATGATACGCTAAAGTTGCCTATGGTCAAGCCTATACTATATTATATGAAAATTTCTTTAATGTAGTGACTGCATTTCTCCATATAGTCTACTATCGGTTATAAGCAGGGCCATTAGCTCTTTAATAATACCCTTGGCACCAGAACTTTCTCATTGGCATTAGCATGTACTTTGCAGAAACACTTCTTTGAGGTATTTATGCCTGTATTTACTGGTGCTCATCTCAGCCACATCACTAAGGCTCAAGAAGATACCAAAGAGCATGTCAGGGGAAGGAACAGGAGAAGAGAAATGAAGAGGGTTCTAGAATAATGAAAAGTAGTACTCATATAACTAGTTCATAGAAGTAGTACCAGATGCTAGTACTTTAAATATTATCTCATCTAGTCTTTACAGTGCCCCTAGGAATTAAGTACTATTATTATCCCATTTTACAGTCAAGGAAAGAGAAATAGAGAGTTAAACTAACTTGCCCTTTTTTGCATAATTGAAAAATAGTGGAACTGATTCAAACCCAGGTAGCCTAACACCAAAGTTCATGCTCTTAATTATAATGTCATATGGACTTTTGTTGCAAATAAGAATGATTTGAAAGATTATTCCAGAAGGCCCAACAACATGGGTGACAATCTGCCTATTAAAGTCTATAATCAGGCAGGAACCAAAACAATAGTATTTTAAAACTTGCTCCTCACCATCTTAGAGATAGAGATAGAGACAGAGATAGAAATAGAGGTAGAGGAAATGATAGAGATAGATGAGATAGAGATAGAGATAGAGATAGAGATAGAGATAGAGATAGAGATGATAGAGATAGAGATAGAGATAGAGAAATAGACAGAGACAGAGATAGATAGAGATAGAGATAGAGATAAAGATAGAGATATAGAGATAGAGATAGAGATAAAGAAATAGAGATGATAGATGATAGATGATAGATAGCTAGATGACAAATAATATATAATGTATATATTTATGTACATAAAATAAATAAATCATCAATGCCTTCATAATTTCAAGAAAAACTAAGTCAGAAAAACAGTACATAATGAGAATTTTTTAAATAAAAAAGAATGTTTTTTTCTAATCATTATATTATGTATCAACTGAGATGCAATACTCCAAAAAGAATTAAAAAACTGGGGGGTAGGGGAGGACAGGATTTAATAGAAAACTGCGGAAGCAGACTAAACTACTCAAATCCTACATAATCAAAATTTTAATTTATTTTTATAGTGTTCAATTCCTTGCATATTGAATAACTCTACATTTACCTGTAATTATAAACTTCCAAAGACTTTTTTTATAATTGGGTTGACTCTGTTATCCATCTTATAACTCAATTGTCACCTGTAATCAAAACTAGGCTGTAAGACTAGTTCTATCTATTTTGTGCAATTCTATTTGACTAACAGTTTTGGTGTTTCTGGTGTGGGCAGGCATTTTGCCTGATGCTATAAATATGACATGTTTCCAGGAAATAGACACACACTAAGTAACACTAATAACAGGCAATCTCTGATAGGTGTACTCTGGAGAAATAGTATAAGGAGTGTGAGAGCTGAGAATGTCATCAGAAAAGTCTTGAGGAAGAGTTGAGGTGTGAGATATCATATATCAGTGGAATGGACATGGAAGGAAGGCATGCAAAGTAGACAAGTCAGCACCAGGTCAGACATGTGAGGGCCAGGGAGAGGGAGGAGGTCAGCATGGGACGCTGAGAAGCTGGCATATCAGAGGGTTAAACTGTAGAGTTGTCCGTAGAGATGAAGAGGCAACCCAGGAATAGATTGGAGGAACTCATGTCCTTAGCTAAGAAAGCTGGACTTTCCCCAAAGACCAGACAGAAAAAGCCAACTTATAAAGGCATCCAACTCCTTTTTGAAAATGAGAAAGATCTTAACAAAAGCAGTAAGAATAGCCATACAGTCCTTTTTTCACTGATTCTACATAATTTTTTAATAGAAAAAAATGATTTCTAGTATGTGATACACTGGATCTGGAGTCAGTAGAACCAAGTTCTAGCTATAATTACTTAAATTGTTTACAACATGACCTTGAGTCAATCTACCCGTGGCTCTTCTGGACCAGTTTCCTTAGTGATAAGCCAGGCAGCTAGGTTTGAAGAATGATATTGCCTAATCTCTCCAGTTCAGTGGAAGTGCCTCAAAGAAGGTTAAGAAAGACAGAGACCTCACTTTACCCCTACTTACACAGGAAATTTTTATTCTATTTGGCTTCTGCATAAACTTTCAGTTGAAAAAAAAAATGTTCTATGACTTAAAACTATTTGAGAAACATCTGACTGCATCACCTCTAAGGTTCCTTTAGCTTGTATGTGTTACAATCCTTGGCATCTCTGTACAATTTAAGGGTGCATTTCTCATTAGTATCCAAACATACTCCATATATATGTCTATGTGCTTTCACGAATGCATTCTGTAAGGCCTGACATGGGTTCCAGTTTTGTTTTTTAGTTCAATGGGCTTTGTGATACATTTTCTTATGTTTCTTCACAGGCATTTAGATATGCAAATAAACACTATAAATGCAGAGCACTATTAGTGATATAAAATAACAGGAACCAAGTAGAACTCTATAAAAGATGAATTTCTACCTTAGTCATTGTCCCAGCAGTCTCAATACCCTAGAAAATGCAGATGAATATCCAGGTTACTAGATGCCAAATTTGCCAGATCTTCCGTCTTGCTCCATTAATCCTCAACGTCTCAGGGAGCATGGTTCATAGTAAGTTGACTACTCAGTAAAATGGCCAGCCTACAGTAAGTGAGACGTAAACATTAACTGATAAGGATGAATAATTCTGCTTGACTTCTTGAGCATTTTATTTACTTGGGCAAGGTCTAAAGGGAAATAGTTGGATTCTCTAATTACAAGGATAGATTGACTTCAGTCGAGTAGTAAGAGTAGAGCTCTCTCTCAGCAGCTAAGACAGTTCATTTTTCCTTAGAAGTGCTGATTGCTCTGTACCTTTGCACATCTCCTCTTCCCAGTGCAAAAGGCTAGGTCTCACTCTCTTAGGACTGTTCTCTGCTAGCTTTCAAACAGAAAATATGGCCAGCTTATTTGTGTTCATGTTTTTAGGTGTTAGTTAAACCTTGTAGCACTCCAGGAAGGGATTAACCTAGCCAAGAAAGCATCATGTGAGAGGTTCTGCCAACTTATCTTGCCCAGCCTAAAAACATGAAAACCTTAACAGTAATAGCCAGCAGGGCACTAATAAAGTCTAGGGGTTCTCTTTATCTTGGACTTTGTGAGTAAGAAAATCAAAATAAATTATTCTAAAAAGATTAAGCCTAAATTAGAATTTTATTATCCAGTTAACTTAAGCATAAATGCTCAAAAAATTATAAAGAGTGTACAGTGGGGGTTTTTGATGCAAATTTAGTTCTTAACATAAGTTGGTGAACATCCTCTGTTAGATATGGCTGAGAGAATGGTTTTGGTTCAAATTTGGTCTAAATTCATCTTCACCTTGCTAATTGTCACATCCTGCTAATCTTCTATGCAACATCCTCTATTCGTGTTCCACAATGCTCCGCTGTGGAATAGGGTGCATTCTTATATTCATATTACTAAGCATAGTCTCTGTATTTGCTCAAAGCTCAGATTTTAATAGCAGTATCTTAAGTAGTCTTATTGTTAAGAGGCTTTGTTGACTTTAGTATACAATTCTTGCTCTTATCTACTTTTCCTAGGAATGGTGTGAGTAGGTTTGTTGATGGTGCACATACACATCTGCAATTTTTATCTCCCAGCAACACACAATTGACTTCCCCTATGTTCTTCCTGGCTAACATTATTGCTGACTGAGCTGGTGGTCAGTCAGCAATAATGTTAGGGAATTACAGTCTACTTGTTTTGATCAGAGTAGAAACTTTCAATGTCAAGGTGTACTTTTGAAAAAGTAGATTCTCCTCTGGAGCAGATATGTTAAAACCACAAACATTCTATTGTGGTGTTATCAAATCTCACTGTCTAGTAGCTTCAGCTTCCGTTTAACATGGACGACTCCTGAGCTCTTAGTCCATATGCAATTACCTCCTTAATACTGTAGATGGATATTTAAAAGAAACTGAAAATCACATTTCAAATAAAAATTCTTAAATGTCATCTAATATCTCCAGACTAGTTCCTCCCACAGTCCTTCCTCATTTCACTAAAATGACACAAACATTAAAATGGTGACTAAAATAAAAGATACTGGAGTCATACAACTTTCCTTCCTTTCTCATTGCCCACATCCAATTTATTAATGAGTCGCAGGCACAATCTTCAAAGTATTCCCCACCCTACTCCCTTCTGTCTATATGCACAGCCACTATCCTCATTCCAGTGACCATCACCTCTGGCCAGCACTGTACTCTGTCCTCCTGACTGCTCTCCTTACTCCTACATCTACACCACCTACAGATCATTCTTATTAAAATAGAATGATATTTATAAAACATAAATCAGATCGCTTGACTCCTATGCAGAAAACTCTTCCCACTGCGCTTATAATAAATTTAAAATCAGACCATTACATAGACAGCATGGTCTTGCCCCCTTCCCTTCTCCTTGCTCAACTGTTTCCTAAGCTCCAGTCACAAGGAATGAGCTCTTTCTCATTCCCTTACCATAGAACTTTTAATAGGTGGTGTCTTCTCATTCTTCAAGTTTTACTTCACAATTGCTTCCTTCCCTGCCATATTATCTGAGGTAGCCACACTTCTCTCTTAACCTGGTCAGAGTTTATTATATTACCCTAGTTATTTATCTCATTGTTTTTATCTGATTTGTGATATTTATTTATAGGTTTACTGCCTGCCATCTACTTTTGGAATAAAAAAATCCATGAAGGCAGAAACCCACCTGCTTGGTGCATCTCTCTATTATTCAGCACATGGCAATACAAGGCCTAGAGAAGACCCTTTGTAAATATTTGATGACATTGGGTGGCTATTGAATTGGCATACTGGCTAACACTTATTGTGTCATCTTTGAAAAGTTACTTAATCTATATTTGTCTCAGTTTCCTCATATATCTAAAATTAGGACAATAATAGTATCTGTCTCATTAGGTTGTTGTGAGGAAGAGTTAATATGTGTGTGTGTGTGTGTGTGTGTGTGTGTGTGTGTGTGTGTAATCAATTAGAAAAGCACTAATAAAGTGTTTATTGTTATTGGAAAAATAACGAATCCACATCGTGTAAGTTGTGTTATTAAATAATCACTATCAGAAAACATACGAAATTTAAAAGAGATCTTCTGAAGATCATGCTTTAACCAACAATGGAATTTTAAAGAAGAGCATTTCTAAAGTTATGGCAAATGGTGGTGAGATTAATGTACTTAGGGAATTTTGTGGTTCCCATCAAACTCTTCTTCAGAACTTGTTCTTTTTTTCTAAGCATAGTTCTGAAACTAAATTTACAAAGCAGGGCACAATATTTGCTAGCAAAAAAAAGTTGAATTCAAGTTCAGAAGTATGTACCTACTAACTGTGCAACCTTGGTCATTTAATCACTCAGTATCCATTCTTTCATCATTCTTTCACCAAATAGTAATATAAGAATATTTAATTCACAGAACTAGATGAGACTCATAACAACCTATATAAAAATACATTTCCTCCATAAACACTAACAGGAAGTTGGGGTTGGCAGTGGTGTCTTCATTTCTACTCAATTAATTGAGTCCCTCCTAAGCTAGGTGCTAGAAAAGTACTAGATGCTGGAGACACCTTGGGACATTGAGAAAAAAACTGAGCCTTGTTCTCAAGGAATCCAGAACATGGAGAAAAAATAACCCAGTAAGCAAAGTGAGAATTTTGATGACTGCAACCAGGGAGACAGGCAAGAGTTGCAGAGGTTGCTGGGATGGGGGCAATTATTAACTCCATCTAGAATGGGTGGGAGGTTTGTTGGGGGGCTCCCTGATCGCATCTGCTCTGACCCGAGACAGGTCTTGTGGTCGGGAGCACTTCCAAGAGATTAGGAGAGCTCTGAAACTAATCTAGTTTTGGCTCTGCTTGAGGTACACCTAAGCTGGCCTTGACACACTCAAACCTCCAAGAAACTCAAACCCCAGGTATTATATTCCAACTTGTAAGCTGACTCCAGGGCTGCCCGTGCTTTTGAAAGTCCTCTAAATTGAAGAAACAGTGCCAGAATAAACCACTAGGCTTTCATGGAATGCTCATTACCCCTGTGATCACCTCTCATCTGCCTGCAGAAATTTCATACTTCATTCGAGGCTCAGCTCCAATCTCCTCTTTCCCAAGAATCCTTCCAGTCCTTTGTGTGTTAATCTCCCTTAGCCAATTACAGCCTGCCCCTGATGAGTTTTTATTTGAGTCACAAAATCCATCATATTTTTCTTGTACTAATTATTTATTGTTGTGACATTTCTTACATTTGACAATATAAACCATTGTAATTGACATGTGTCCTTTTAAAAATTTTTATTCTGCTTTATTTTTAATATTTTGCATAGTGTAGATATTGTCTCTGATACCAGACTCAAATTCCAAAAACAAGACCCTAAAATGGGACAGGTCTAGTATTTAGAAGAAAGGAAAAAAGTGGGCAGAACACAGGCAAATTCCTATGACTAAATAACCCAGGGGAGGATATCCCATTAACTATGGCTAGAGACTATTTTATTCAAAAAGGCAAATATCACTTGGTTAGATATCAATTATTCATAGAAGCTATGAAATTATTTACAAAGATAAACCAGATGCTAAGAACACATGTTAAGTAGGGAATTGATGAAACATTTGCCCTTTATTAACTGAATAACCTTGAAAAGAATCTCCCTAAACTCTTGGCCCTCAAAGTCCTTACTATAAATAAGGATAATAAAGCACTTTTCCAGAGAACTGAGGTGAGGATACAGATAAGGTATCTGTGAAAGTGGCCGGTGTAGTAGAAACTCAAATTTAGCTTTCTATTCCCTTCACACTCAACATCTAGCTGGTTTATCATTCATTAATTCATTATCCAATAAATATTTATTACATACTGCTATATTCCATGTGCTATGGGCACAGCAGTGAGTAAAAAAGAATGGTTCTTATCTTTAAGTGGGCAAGATAAATATTTAGCAAATAAGAGTACAATTAAATAATCACCGAGAATTATAGAGTACCGAAAGAGTGAATAACAGGGAGAGCCTACTCTAGTCTTTTGGGGAGTGGTTAGGAAGGACTTCCAGAATGATAATGCATGGATGTGGGAAGAAGACATTTTAGAACATGAGGCTTTTGGGGTACTGGTTATCCAGCCAGGGAATCGCTTAAGATCTATAGAGCATAAGGGTAGGGCAGATATGTTCAGAGACATGGACATGACAACAGATAAGAAAAGCCTCTGAATTACAAGTGGAAGATGAGCTATGGCTACCAGGCATTATCCCAGAGCAGTCTCCTGTTAGACTGTTTGAGTCACAAAATAGTCTCAGAGTAAACAGGAAGCTACTAAGGTGCAATCATATATTTTTAAACTATTAATTAATACCAATTTTCCAGAAAAAAATTTTCATGGTTCCTCCTCTGCTTCTTACCTTCCTCATCCTCACCCCAATCCCTACAAAGCCTGCACTGCTTGCCTTAGGAGAAGGACAGATCATAACAAAAAAAGCAAAGAGCAAGAACTATCTTCCTAGATATTGTTTCCAAAGACAAAGTCTTTAGGTACAGAAAGGACTCCTGACATCGACAGATATGGAAAAGCAAGAGGTTTGAGGAATATTGGGCTTCCCAATCCAGGGATATCAAGGAAGGTATAGTTCCTCTCTATGTCCTTGCCTCTGCCTCAAATGTAGAAAATATCCCCCTCAGAGATAAAGAAAGTGAGTTGGTGAAAAAATGTAAAGATATAAACCTTGGACGTGTAGAGAAGGCACTTGCTGTGCCCCTGAAATGTGGCCAAAGCCAAGAGAGGTACGAAAACTTCAAAAGCAGGATGACCTATGTTCTTCTTATCAAGCCTCGAAGAAGTGGCAAGATCCTGGGAAGGTACTGACTGAAGAGCTGGTCCAGACCTGTGGTAAGTCTCCCATACCCTGTGTCAAGTGGCCTCATGGTTCTTCGTGCCCCAGAGTTGACGTGGAAATAGTAAACAGAGCTGCTGGAGCCAGTGGGGTTAAGTATAGGCACAGATGGCACCAAGATGGTTAGTCATGAAGGCAAATGAACAAGTCCCAGTAGAATAATGAATACCTCAACACTTCCCTTTTAAGAGATTTGTAAAGATGACCTCGAGCGGCCATTAGAAGATTGAAGGCCCTGAACAGACAAAGATCAAGTTACATCACTTTCATGAAATGGATCTAGAAATAAAAATTGATTGTCATATAAAAATGGAAAATTATACTTTTGTATACTTTAGTTTGTGAGCTGACATTCACACCTATTTCACCTGTCCCATCACCCATTCTGAGATTCCTGAATTGCTTTTCCATCATCTGAACTGTTCCTGAACTTCTTCATTTCAGTTTAAATTTTTGCACTTGTATTAAGCCTCCATATTGCTGCAATAATTTTTTTTTAGGGAAATCAAATCATTATAAATTTTACTCTTATTACTGTGAACCTATGTTCCTGCTGTGAAGTGGCCTCCATTTGATAAGCTGCAAAGATTAAAAGGACAGCAATTATGATCCTCCTCTGATGCGGGAACTGAGTTCAGACCCTAGTGACTGGCAATCTGTATGTCTTGGTGCTGAGGGAGCTTTGAGCATTTCTGCCTGGAGTCTGCCTTTGAAGTGTGTTCAAATGGGACTTTGAATTGAAAACACCAGCAGCCACTCCATTCTCCTCAACTACAAGACTGAAAAACATTTTTGTTTGATGGCATCTCATCTAAGGTGGTTTTTAGCTTTTCCATTAAAGAGATCACTCAAGCTTTCAAACTAGCTGTTACTTGGCCAACTGTAATACAAATTCTTGGGAGAAGTAAAACAGGATGAAAATTCAGTCTTTCTGGTTCTCTTCTGGGGTTCCCCTTTTAGGTCACTTTCACCAGTTAGCTCCTAAAGATCCTTGCTGACAGCAATTTGTAGATAAAAATCCAAACTAAATGAGCCCCAGCTGTGGGACAAAGGCTTGTGTGGTAAAGCAGGGAACAGATTAGAAACTGGCTCAGTAAAATACACTAAGTGTGGGAATTTAGCTAAGGACCTCAAGGAGATTTGCACTCCAGGGAATAAGTTCTGAGTCAGCCCAGCTATTTCCCGTCTCTATCCTGTTATTTATTTGATTTTCAAATACCACATGACCTGATCCTGGACCCTGGCTTCATCTTTTTGCATGCTATGCTGAGTCACCTTGGCCGTGAAGATGGGGTATGAGTTTAAGAGCAAAGCCTCATTCTGGAGTCTGATTCTACCAACCTCTCACCATCTGGATGGGTACACCATTATTTTGTTCTTATAAAAAGGAGATGGAGAATGTCACAGATAGAACTTGAAAGAATTCAAGTAAATAGAGCAATAAGCTTCATAATAAATGAAAAGTGTTTAGACAAGGTAATGCATTATTTTGGAAGAACGAATATTTAGTAGACATGTTGCACTCTACATGTTTTTCAAAATGACTAGTTAACCCTATGATGACCAGCTTTTTAGTTTGCAAGGGAGAATTATTTTCCTCATGTGAAGTTAGCAGTATGTAATATTTATCAAAATGATACTGGGGTCAGGGTACCTGAGAGAGACCACAAGAATTTCCCTAAATAGCAAAAGAACCAGAATGTAATTGTAGTACCTGCAGTAATACTAGAAGAAGGGAGGGTTAGAAAAACAAAACAAATACAATGCTTATATCCTATTCGTATAAGTCTGCTTGGGCTGCCATATAACACAATACCATAGGCTGAGCACTTTAAACAACAGATATTTATTTTCTCACTGTTCTGGAGACTAGAAATCCAAGACCAAGGTGTGGACAGGCTTGGTTTCTCCTGAGGCCTCTCCCTTTGACTTGCAGATGGCCGCCTTCTCCCTGTCCTCACTCAGTCTCTCAGTGCACACAACCCCGGTATATCTTTCTGTATCCTACTCTCTTCTTCCTATAAAGACACCAATCAAATTAGATTAGGGCCCACTCTTATGACCCAACCGTAACTTAGTCACCTTTTAAAAATCCTTATTCCTAAATATAATCATATTTTGAGGTAATGGGAGGTTAGGGAGGGGAAATACAATTCCGCTCATAATATATTAATATTTAATCATGCTGAATATTATAGCAGGTATCTGCATGTTTAAGTCTTGAGAGAAGTGGGCCACATGGGTAGTAATAATTAGGTAATGAATATTTATAATTTTATTAATGTTCTTAAATCAAGATATTTTTCCTGTGTACTGCACAATATCCCCTCATTTACCACCCCAAGTCCCACCTAGAAACACAGAAAAAAAATCTGTAGTAAAAATCTGTGGCACTCTGTAGCTCTCTATCTCCCTGTGGAGAGTTCTCTAGTGTCTCTTACTATAAGGACACTAATCTTACCACATAGGACCTCACCCATATGCCCTCATTTAACTTTACTTTCTTAGAGGCCCTCTCCCAAAATACACTCACATTGGGAGTAAGGGCTTCAACATATGAATTTTGGAGGAACACACACATTCAGTTCATAACAGAAGCCTTTGAAGAGAGGTATATTAAACACAACATGTTGGCAAGGCTTAGAATTACTGTTCGACCTCACACAATCCCTAGTACATAGGAGGGGCTCAGTGAATCTTATGAAATGGAGGGACAAATGAATAATTCCATTGCTTTTAGGTTGAAGTCACAATTCATAAAATAAATAGATGCTTCAAGGACAGTTTTATGGATAATATCATCTCTTAGAGAAGAATGATTAAATTGATTCTCTTTGAAATAGGCCTTAATATTCATAAAGAAAGTCATTTATGATTATATGAGTGCATAAAATATGTGGAAATATATAATATATACACTAGGTGTTAATATGTAGCAACTGGGATTTAAGTAAATTAACAATGTTAGTGGAAGAAGAGAAATAAGGAGAAAAGAGAGCCAAACAAATAGGAAAAGAAAAATGACACTCAAATCTGCATGAGATTTTATATGTGCATTCATATAAAATAGTATATTATAATCTTTTGTATTTTTTAAATGACAAGGACCACTCATCCAGAAGGAGTGTCTGAATGGTTCCTTCCAAATATGTCACAAAATAAACTGAGATGAGATATCACTATGAGGGAGAAGATCAAATCTTCCAACTACAGATAGTAAGCCTGACCTCAGGACAGAATTAACAAAAGATGGTTTGTCAACTTGTATAAAAGGCTCACCTAGAGACAACACGGGCTTATCTAACAAAGTTATGCCAAATTGGCCTCTTTTTCTTTTGGTTAAAATGCTAGACTAGAAACTCAACAGAATCATATAAGCATAGTACATCTGGATTTCAGCAAAGCATTTGAAAAATTACTTGGTAACCATTTGGTGGGCAAGATTAAGAAATAGCCAGTTTACATCTAAATATCCTGAATATTAAATAGATCCTGTTATTATGGAAACAAAGGTTTACAATAGTCTGACACAGATTTTGTCATGGATCCTAACTAGGTCAACATTCTATTAATACCTTAACGATCATTTTTTTTTAAGTCAGATTTCCAGAGAATGAAAAGTTATAAGGGTTCACTAAAATGCTCGATTGAGATCTTCTTGGTAGGTCAGAACAATGGATCTAAACTGAAAAGAAAACTGAGATCAGGCTCCATCCTTAACCTCTGGGAAGTTAATGAGCTCTTCAACTGCACTGCGGAACACATAGGTTCAGAGGGAAGGAGGATGGCCCGTGACATTAATGGGATGTGTTCTGAGTGTACCTAGAATATTGTGTTCAATTTTAAGCACCATATGTTTGAAGGGATTCCAAAAAACTAAAATATAAAAGAGGACAATCAAGGTAGAAGACAGTCTGGAAGCCAGATCATATGCAGAATTGTGAAGAAAGTTGGTTTTCAGTGCTTCACAGTAACTAACATCTGTCACACCCACCTCCACAACATAAACCACAGCTCAGCCACCCTAGGCTTGTTTGTGGTCCTCATCCTGGACCATTTACTCTACTTGCTCTCTTCCATTTCCTAATTTCCCCAGCTTTGCCCTCATAATAGCTCTTCTCCTGGTAAAGGGAATGATTCGTTCATTCATTTAACATCTATTGATCATTTACTATATATAGGGCAACTTTCTTGTAAACATTTTAATCATCACTGAACAAAACATGAAAACCCATATTTTTTTGAGGCTAACATTCCAGAATGTGACAGGCAATAAACAATAGATATTATAGTGAGAAATTATACAGAAAGTTGCAAGTTGATCAATACAATGAAAATCAAGGAACAAATAGTGTAAAGGAATTCAAAGGTTCTGAGAATAGAGGGGAAGAGGCTACAATTTCAAGTTTGTTATCAATGCAGGCCTCACTGAGTAGATGACATTTGAATAAATCTTAAAGGAGTTAGTCATATGGCTATATCGGAAAAAAATTTGTTCCAGGGCAAAAGCCCTAATGGCTATATTCCTGGAAGGGAGTTAGAGAAGGAGAAATAAATAGC
The DNA here is from genome assembly GCA_004027375.1 of Macroglossus sobrinus. Lineage (NCBI taxonomy): Eukaryota > Metazoa > Chordata > Mammalia > Chiroptera > Pteropodidae > Macroglossus > Macroglossus sobrinus. Next base: position 113,683 of record PVKZ01003360.1, on the reverse strand, counting down.
AGAAAATGAGCTCTGAGCAGTAACGGTGCCAGGGAAGGACTTCAGCTTTTATTCTAATTAAGGTGGGAATCTATTGGAGAATTTTGAGCAGAAGAGCAACAGGATATTACTTGTATTTCTAAAGGATCGCTCTGGTTATTATGTGAAGAATAGCTTCTAGGGGAGTAGGATGGGAACTGAGACACCAGCTAGAAGGCCATTGTAGAAATCCAAGTGAACAACGATTCAGCTCACACAAACATAGTGGTGGCTTAGGTGGTGAGAAGGTAAAGCAAACAAGACTTTCTGGATGTTAAGATGTGAAATATGAACAAAAGAGAAGAATTAAAACCTATTAAGCTTTCAGCCTGAGCAGCTTGAAGGATGAAGCTGCCATCGCCTAAAGGGGATGGTTACAGGTAGAGCAGCTTTTGGGAGGAAGTTCAAAAGCTCAGTTTTTAGATATATAAAATCAGAGACATCTATTAGACGTTCACATGGAGACATTGAATAGAAAGTTTAATATAGGAGATCTGGATTGCAGATATAAATGTGGAGTCTCTGGAATGTAGATGGAATTTTAAGCCATGAGATTGAATTATAGCACATACAGAGTAAGGGTAGACAGTGAAGAGGCTGACAGTTGAACTCTGGGGCCCTCTGACTATAGGTCAAAGAAAAGAGAAAGAAGCAACAAAGCAGAAAAGGAGAGTCTAGCATGGTAGAAAAAACACTAGGAGAGAGTGATGTCTTAGAAGCCAGGTGAAGAGAGTCAGAAATGAGGATATAATCAACTGTATCAACCGATGCTGATAGGTTAAGGTGAGAACTGTGGGTCAACCATTGGTTTTAGCACTATGGAGGTCATGGTGACCTTGGCAAGAGTAGTTTCAGTAAGTGGTCAGGGACAAAGCCAAACTCCAAAAGGACAATAGCTAAAAGAAGAAGTGGAATCAAAGGGTTTGTTTGCTTGTTTGTTTGTTTGTTGTTGTTGTTTTTTAAGATGGTGGAAATAACAGACTGTGTGGTTGCTGCGAGGAATCACTAGAGAGTGAAAATTTGATCAGAGCAAGAAGAAAGAATTGCTGGAGCGATGTCCTCTGGTAGATAGTCTATGGGATCTAGTGGAAAAGTGAAGAGGTTGCTTATAATTGAAGGCACAGAAGTTTGTCTATGGAAAAAGATGGGAAGGTACACACTAGGACGAGGGTACACATGCTGTCCATGGTGAGTTGGGTGGTGGGAGTCTGAGAGTTCTCTTCTGATTACTTCGATTTTCCTTAGACAGCCCTGCTTTACCCCTAGATGGCAAATTCTCTCGACTTGAATGTTATTAGCATCACAGGACAACGCCTCACTGTCCAGCTAGCCTGAAGACCTGACACTTTGATGCAGGCACTTTGGTGCAACAGCCTAGCCTGGTCCATCCTACAGAAAGGACCCAGAATAAATATATCTACAGCTGAGGAAAGGGAAGATACATAAGAAAAACCACTAGCTATATTTTAATATTTGCAGCATTGGTATTTTGTGCAATTTTAACAAAACAGAATGAATGTGGAAAGTGCACACTGTAAAGTTAAAAAATACATTACTTACATGCTAACTTTTCTTTATGTGGAACTTAGGTAAGTTAACCTGTCCAATCTCATTTCTTTATCTGTATATAATAGACATACACACTTCCCTCTCCTCTGTCACCCTGACCTACAAAATGTGGAGACTTGAGCCCTTCGTCTAGCGCATTAGATGTGCAAAGACACCTAGGGCCTGGGTATTGCAAGGATGCATGCTTGGAGAGAACTTCATGTGGTTGCAAAGAGCACATCTGATCCTACAGTGGAGCAGCTAGACACAGGGAGTCCCCCAGGGCTCCTGAGTCCAGCTCTTACTCCTGGCACTGTCTTTTCCCCAGTCCCTGGCTTCATCTCTTTCCCAACCTCAAACCATTTTTTGAACAGCTTCAGGAAGGGCACATCCTCCTGATGTCCAAGCCCCTTTTATGTCCCTCGTGTTCACACCTTCATTTTCCCTACTTTCATTCAAAGCATAAGAGTGTCACATCACTCTACCACCACTCACAGAGAGACCTGCCATATCATCCCCACTATGCTGCCAGTGTAAAGAAGCAGTGACAGTCACTAAAAAATTTATAAGATTAGAAACTTCACCCTCCTCACCAAGACCTACTCTGATTCTTCTCCTGGTCTATCTTAACTCAGTCTTGTAAATTATTGAGTTTCTTCAGAAGGTTTTACTAATGTGAATTACAATGAAAGAGCTTGAATCTAGAAAACTGCTTAAGGCTAAATCATCTGATTACCCCTAATCATTAATTGAAATGCAACAATATTGGTGGCTGGGACATGGAAGCAACCAAAGTGTCCTACTACAGACCATTGGATAGAAAGCTGTGGTACATATATGCAATGAAATATTAATCAGCCATAAGAAGAGATGAAATACTGCTATTTGTGACAACGTGGATGGACCTTGAGATAATCATGCTAAGTAAAATAAGCCAGACAGAAAAGGTTGAAAACCACTCATGGACATGGACAATAGACTAGTGGTTAACACAGAGAAGGGAATGAGGGGTTAAGGGGAGGTAGACATGGTAAAAGGGGTCAAATATGTGGTGACAGAAAGAAATCTAACTATGGGTGGTGAACACACAATGCAATATATATACCTTACTGTTAAATTGTATACCTGAAACTTACTGGATTTTGTTAACCAATGTCACCATAATAAAAAATTAGTTAAAAAATCAAAATTAAATAAGATGCAACAATATTAATTACAAGCTATGGCTTTATCTCTGCACAACCCACATCAAAATAGCATTGTTATTATTCTTCACACACACAGAGTGGAGAGGCAAAGCTGCTGATCACTAATGTGGTATAATTAAAAAGAGGTCTAAAATATTCTCAAAAATATCTCCTCCAATTTTCTGAACATTATCCTGTTACTGACAGTTTTTTGGGTTAAGGCTTTATGTTCTAGAAGGCCTACGATCATAGAAAAAAGAAAGACTGGAAAAAAGCCCTTTACGAGGTCCATTCCCAATAGTATAGTGCAGTGACGAGCTGACTAAATTAGCACTCTGCCACTAACGCCAATGAGCTGCCATGTACATGACAAAGTGTACAAAATCTTCAATGAGAGGGAAGGAAAGGTCAGCACCTGAAGCAAACGCAGGCACCACAGTGGGCACTGTGCATGCTGTGTTCTCGATGAAGGTGGTGACGTCCGATCCTAAGGAGCTGGAGACGTGAGGCTCTGTAACTTAACTCCACGATTCCAACTACTGTGCATCCAGAGAAGATGTTTTACTGCTGATGATAGGATGGCACCAAAAATGAAAGATTGGAGAGCCTTCTCTGGTAAAAACTGTATGATCTCCGAAGGACTGGCTATATTTAATCATTTGATAAATGTCTGAAAGAGGACTACGTCCTAAACTCTCCAAATTTAAGAAAGGCCCTAAGTTTTTTACTTACAGTAAATACAAACTGACAGACTAGTTAGGCAGAGAAGTGAAAGGAAATTATAATTCTAGAAGAAATCAGAAGTGGGGCTGGTCCTATCTTCACAGAGATGAGTGGTATTTAACACCAGGATGTTAAATGCTGTCTCTCCCTTGGCAAGCTCATGCAACTCTGTGACTTCTCTCCAGCAGTGTCTGTAATTTATGCAGCCACTAGCAAGTTGGTGGTGGACTATTAGGAGAGCGTTTCTCAGCCACGATGTCCCAGAATCCTGACAAACTGAAATGTAAAGCCAGAGAAAGAGAAATATTCCTAAGGGAATGTAACATATTGCCAACCTATTTTATCCATCGAAGTACCTTAGCAAAACTTCAAAACAAATGAATGTGTTACCTGTGAACCCTAGAGGGGGTGTAAAGGACATGAACAGGAAATTCAGACCTTTAGTTTTGGTCATGAATATCTACTAATTAAGTTTCCCTGGGTTGTGGAAACTGAGAAGGAAGATTAATAGAGCATGATCTAATCAAAAACATTTTTACTTAAGAATATAACCAATAAATAAAGAATATATAAATCTTTACATTCTAAATGGTAGGCATGGCAAAGATATAGTGTAAAATCATAAACTTTCAAGTATAAGTTAAGGATCTTTTCATGTAAATGCTGCTGTTATTCTGGTTTTCATTTTTATACTGAGGAAAACTTCAAACTTATACTTTCATTTGAGTTTTTATGAATTCCTGATTTTATAACTGTGTACTATTTTTCTTCTTTTTTTTTACCAAAGCTTAACTGCTTCAGAATAATAGCAAAGACACATAAGCAACTATTTGCAGTTAATCAAGGAGAAGGCATTAATGTGCCTCCTTATACTCTTATTTGCCTCTGCAAGATCCAAACATAGATCCTGACCAGCCACTGAATCACAGCAATATTCTAACACTATAAGATTTTATGTCTTTTGCTATTTCTTTGCCCAGACTTCAACTTTCTTTCCCTTGGGTTTCTCTTTTAGTTCCAGCCACTATCCCTAGATACTATTGTCTAAATTGTACCCTTGTGCATATGATGCTCAAATATGTGAATCACACCAGGATTCCCTCTGTCTAGACCCTCATAGCCAACTGCCTCCAAACCTCTCCCACTGGACAGCCCATCTCTAAGCTCAATAATCTCTGGAAGGTGTTTATCATATCCATTCTAAAATATGCTCTTGTGTGACACCAAGATAATCACTTTCAAAATATTGACATTACCTTTGAAGTCATCTTTTAATTGTCCATACCAAATAAAGTTTCATGGCCAATGATTTTTTTTTCTTTCCCAACTACTCTGGCATAAACCTCCAACTTTTCACTTACACCCTGCCCATGTTCAGGCTCTTGCTCTCATCATAGACTACTATCATCATAGCCTAACTGATTTCCTACTTCCTGTATCTATCCCTTTTTGAATAATCATTCCCTCCTCTCTCAGCACTAATTTTCTTTCTCATCCTTACTAAACTTCTCACACATAAAATTAAAATCTACCCTTTGCCATCTGGCATACTCTGGCTCCAGTCTTTCCCTCCAGGTTTTCTTCCTCCCACAATTCCACCTTATTCTCACCTGTTGAAATAATAACCACATCCAAATTAGGCAGCATGCACTAAGTTACACTGCAGTAACAATCTCAAAATCTCACTGGATTTCATCAAAGGTTTATTTTGTATTTATGATACCACTTCTTCAGAGTAGACTGCATCTCTACTGCGTGTTGTTTTCAATGCAAATCTCTGGTGAAGGAGCCCATCCTAGAACTTCATGGTCTTGTGATGGAAAAGAATGATGGCAACACTATGGCTCTATAAGCTTCTACCCATATTTCATTGGTCAAAGCAGGTAAAATGGCCACACTTGGTATTAATGGGGTAGGAGGTATAATTCTTCCACACGGAAGGTCCTAATAGGAAATATTTTTAACCAATAATACAATCTAACACACCATCATTAAAAGTACAGCATAAATCCCACCATGTTTTCAGTCTCTCACTTCTCTTCTAGACCATGATATCTCAACCTCACCATGACTGACACTTTGAACCAGATAATTCTCTGTTTGGGGTTTGTCTGTGCATTGTAGGATGTTTAGCAGTATCCACTATACAGCAATAGCTCCACACACACTCACTATGCCAGTCAAAAGTGGCTCCAGAACTTGGGAAATGTTCCCTGAATGGGGCAAAATCACTCCCAGTCAACAACCACTGCTCTAGACTATGAGACCTTAAGGAACAGGAATTACGTCTTAGTCATTATTCTCTCCATGGCACCAACTATTATAAATGGGACATGTTAAATAATTGCTATAAAATAGAATGAAAATTACAGGACAAATATATTTTTTATTAATAAAACCGAGGGCAGTATTTGTCTCTCAGGTTTCTTTGGGGTGGGGGACTTTAGAGACAGATAAACCAGTTTAAATTTAGCTTCACCACTCCATAAGGTTCTGGGAAACTTGTTTAACCTAAGTGTCTTCATCTCTAAAATGGGTACAATAGCATTTCCCTTGCAATTTTGTGATGACAAGTCAATGCAAACTGCTTGGTATATGGCACATGTTCAATAAATGGTGACTGTCATCACCAGCAGCAGCAGCAGCAAGCATCACTTTCTGTCACACGCATAAAATATGAGACGTTTGAAAATGATTTGCCCTTTTACGTAGAAATGCCAGATGTTACTCCCAGGAAGAGAACACTATGGTCCCACAAAACACTGCCTACGTTTGTTTCTCCATAAATAAGACTTGTCAAGAAACTTGAGCTCAGAGCTGGTGGATTTGCAATGAAGCACAGGAGCTCGGATATGAGCAACAGATTTTGCAGCACTTTCCTAGATGTCAGCAGAATCTCACAAATCAGACAAGAAAAGTCCAACATATGTGCCCTCAGCAACTTGCCAAAAACCAATAAAGCCAAAATCAAAGAGGCAGGCAGGAGTAACAGGGGGTGGTAAACCCCCACTAAATTCACATAGAAATGCATTTCATTTTAGTGAGCGCCTGACTAAACAAAATTATTTCAAATGATGAAAAGAATCTTCATATAAACTACATACCACACACTCAGGAATATCAAAACAACAAATCTGCATTTTTTTTAAATCCTGCCATTTGGAACAAGATAAATGACAGACAACTCGGTGGTTTTGCAGATAGTGTAACTCAACATTGGCAGAACTGGTTTTTTGTAAGAGAGTAGCATACTGCAACATTATCAAGACTTGGGACATTTTGTATCCAGGTGACAAATACCTCTTTGGTTTTCTGGTTAAGAAATTCACAGGCATGGCAATCATGACAAGACTAAAATGCAGGGGGAAAAAAGAACAAAAGTCTCAGTTAACAAAACATAGGCTGTGAATTCCATTTTCAAATTAAAATGATTCACTGCCCTGCAAAACTAAATGTGAAGAGGTGTGTGTGTGTGTGTGTGTGTGTGTGTGTGTGTGTGTGTGTGTGTGTGTGTGTGTGTTTAACAGCTATGTGAGACTTTCAAGCTGGTAGAAAGATTTAAACCCCAGGACCCTGGAAAGTAAAACGCTTGAATTCCCAGCATTGGGAGCAAACATTGTAGCAGCAGCAGCAGCAGCAGCAGCAACAGTAAAGAGCTCGTGTTGCACAGGAGCTAAGATTTCAATCCAAAAACCCTTGCGATTTAGCCAGTTTCTGCATTGAAGCTGGAGTCAGCAGCTCAAAAGAGTAAGTTTCTTTGACCCCTGCACATCAACATTCAGAAACTCGCTGCCTGGGGCGCAAAGTCCCAGCGGCGCTGTAAGAGGATCTCTCTCTCTGCAACGCAGAGCTACACACCATCTGGCCCTCCCAGGACAGCCGCCGGCCTTCAGGCGCGAGGGCCGCCCTCTCTCACAAGCAGTGCTGTAGTAACCACACGACCTTTCAGCAACAACGTTCTAGTCTCCAAAACGTATCTTCTTCATTTGCAGCACTCCTAAGCTTCCCGGCTTAATGAGCCCCATAGGACAGCCTCTACATAGCTTGCTGAATTCTAATTAGAAAATTAAAACAGATAGCAAAAATCTTCATTTTTGTAGCTATAAAACATGAGTTGATATTATATTATGTGCAACTAAAATTCTGTAAGTGAAGCATTGCCACTTTTCAAAATAAGTAAAAGCTTAGCTCCAACTTAGAAATTAATGCTTGCTTTGGTCAAGGTTCTGGGACTGTCATACAATTTTTTTTTTTTAAGGATTGAGAGAGAATACTGAGATCTTTCATGCATACATTTAGTCAGTAAATATTTATTCAGCATTCATTTTGCACCAACCACTGTTCTGGGCACCCAAAAAGGTTCTAATGTCTATTTGGAGCTGTGATTTAAAATTTAAGATGAAAAATGACAAAAACAACAAATATATATGTCTATAATTTATGCTAAAAAAAAAAAAAACTGCAAGCCTTCATTTTTCATGTTCACTTCTTACTCTGACCTCACCATTACATCACGGTTAACCGGCCAAACACGTGCACTTTCTTGTGTACTTTTTATTTTATGTATTTTATGACCCTTTCAACTATGAGCAAATTTTTAAAGTAAAATAAGAATTATTTTTCAGGGAGTAGTTTTGACATATGAAGCAAAAGCAAAGGCCTATCAATATGGCTGTTTTTTCCATGCACTTGCTTAAGAAAAAATTGTTTTAACTGAAGGTAAAGTCACTGACAGGAATTCATGGAAGACTTTTAGGGGAAATGAGATGTTTTTCAGTTGTCAGAAGATCTTGAGACAAAAAGACCTAAAAAAATTTTTTAAGGAAGAAAAAATGGTTTATTCTTTGTTCTCCTTTCTTTTATTTACTCTAAAAATTGCATAACTTTCATATTCAGTTTTCCTATTTTCTTTTTTTTTGGTACAGATGTTAAAAAGATTGCTCCAATTACCCAAGTGAGATAGATGTATTTAAATTTTTTCTCTCATTTACTTTCTTAGTTGCTAAATCCAGGTTACTTGTTCTCTGGGAAGAGGACTGACAATATTTTAGATGAGACAGTGAGTCAGGATTAAATACCCCCTTTTCTTCTTTTCTTTTTTCTTCATTCCTAGTTGATGTTTTCAGGGAATCAATGGATCCTATTGATATTCCCAAAGCAAAATTTTGGCGACTCAGTGCTAGCCAAAAGCATCACAGAACAATGCTAGGCTGTTCTGCATAATGGCAGATACCAGGTGGAAAAGAAAACATTCAAACATCTGGAAATTTCCCAGATAATTGTTTCACCTGAACAAATTCTATGAATTATTAAAAATTAATGTTTTGCTCTCCACCTGGATGTATTTTTTTAATAGCTGTAGAGCTAAAAGCAAAATCTTAGTGATCCTACAGCTACTTCAGTTTAGCTTTCTCTGGAAGGAAGACATAAATTAATCAAGGTTGGCTGGGACGATAACATTATAACATCAACTATTTTGATGTCTTCCAATACAGCAAGCTACAAGAGAACTGAGATACAAGGATGACTGCAATGATAATTGCCCCTCCTTGGGTCGTTGTGCCATGTATCTTCTTTCCTAAATATTATTAGCAATTTTAGAGCAAAACACACATACACATACATATACAAACACATATACTTCAGAGATGTGCTAAAGTCCATTGTCAAGAATAAAACATGATTTCATTACATTTAGTGATATTTCCACTATAAAATTTATCAAAGTATCTCTTGAACTGTATGTCAGCCTAAATGGGGCAAATATTGCTTTAGAATGTAAGTAGTAATTATATAGATTCTTGTGTTGACATCAAAACTCTCACTAATGATGATGAGAATCCACACCAGGAAGCTTTCCAAGGAAGAATCTATATCCAACTCTTGGATGATGAGGGGCAGGGAGAACACAATACAGGCCTGAGGCAGGCAAGTGCTGAAATCTGAGCCCTGAGTCACAGATCTGCATGACATAGGAAGCCAGGTGCAGTCCCAGGGAAAAGGGGCTGAAAGAAACAAGTCAAAGGAAAGCAGATTGCAAATTAGAGCTAGAATGTAAACCCAGAAGGGAATGCCCTGAGAATGAGAAACCCAGGCAAAGGCAAGTGAGAATGATGACTTTGAATAAGGAGGCTGCCACATGATGCAAATGTCACATGGGCAGCAGGAGCTGCATTCAAACCAGACACCGGAAACATATGTTTCAAACTATTTCCAGCCCCCACTCATTGATGAGAATGCTGCTGCTCAGGTCCTGCCAGGCAAGCTCCTCTATGGTTCAAAGAGCAGGCGGGGCTGTATCTGCAGTAGCAAACTCTCAGAGCAGCTCCACAGCCTCTTATCCAAAACCTTTGGGCTAAATGTGTTTTGAAGTTCAGAATTTTCAGATGTTAAAAGGCAGGCAACAACTTGTGTGATAGCAAAAAGGAATTATGTTGAGTGAATAAAGCCAGTCACAAAAGGTTACATATGTACGGTTCCACTTACCCAGCACTGTTGAAATAAAAGTACAAAGATAGAGAACAGATTACTGGTTGTCAGCAGTTAGGGTGTGAGATAGTGAAGGAAGTGGCTATGTCTGTAACAGCGTAGCACGAGGGAGCCTTATGAAAAATTATTTTGCATCTGACTGGTGGTATTCACACAAATCTACATGTGACAAAACTGCAAGGAACTAAATACAGACACACACACACACACACACACACACACACACACACACACACACATACACACGCACACATGAATGCCTGTTAAACTAGTAAATCCAAATAAGATCAATGGATTATATATCAATGTCAATTTCCTGGTTGTGATATTGTACTAAAATAATGCAAAATGTTAACATTGGTGGAAATTAGGTAAAAGGTATATTACATCTATTACTTTTTAAAACTACATGTGAATCTACATGTCTCAAAAAAAATTTAAAGGAAACATTTTAAAAGGCAACAAAGTGCATATTCAGTATGTTATGTAACACTCCAAGCAGTTTAAAACACAATATTTCTCCAGCAAAGCCTGTGACTATTCACACCAAGTGAAGTACAGATTATAAATAGCCTTCTATCAGCTTGGGTCAGATTTTATGGCCACTTGAGTTCAGGTTTAGTCAGCCATGAAAACACTGCCAAATCAGCCATGAAAACACTTTAGTTTTTTACAGCCTTTTGGATTTGGAGCTACAGATAAAGAATTACAAATCCAAGTCCAGCTCTGGCCACGTAGAGGAAGGCATGGACAGATACCATTGACTGAGCTGTTTGATATCTCCTGTTTCCCTTCCTGATTTCATATTCTGCAGAGAAAAAAAAAAAAAAAAAGAAGGGACATTGCAATTTTTAAATGTACGATTTTCATCATAGAATGAGAAAAGGCTGTTTTTGTGCATCCTTTTGAGATGCTGGGTTAGCCAGCAATTCCCAGAATAGAATCTGACAGAGAGAATCTATGGATGGAAAGGCAAGACCAGAATGGAACAACAGGACACTTCCTGAGAGTCTCCAGCGTTTCTCCACAGCAGCACTTTGTTGTTTGATTGGGAATAAATATCCAAGACATTAGACATTTCTAAATTCAAAAATTATAAAAATATATATATGTAATCAATTGATCAATTTATAATTAACTAGCTGGTGTTATTACCATTTTGTATTATTCTCTTCTCTTTTCCTTCTCACAAGGGTGGAAAATAGAGATTGACCCTATCTGAAATATTTGACCATAATGCTGATAATTTTTGGATATATAGCTTTTCAGCATTAAATAAAGATAGGCATTCGAAATTTGCAGATCTCATTTCAACTAAATTTGAATTCAAACATTATGGTAGGAACAAAATTCATTCACCTCACTGGCCTCTTTAGGAGTTTTTCTACTCTATGCTGTTCTCCATGCTGTAGCCAGAATTATGCTACTGAACTAGAAAGGGAACTGGAGCACTTTTTTTTTGGTATCTTTGATACTTACAGAATAGTGTCTGAGCTCTCTAAGATAAAAAGAAGTCCTAAATGACCTGCTTGTAACCGATCACAGTGGAAAGTCACTTGTCTCTTCATTTTTCCCATTCTAGGCTATGCCTCTGCCACATTAATTTCTTCCTGTTTTCTGTATAAGCTATGCCCCCTCATCTTCAGGCTTTTCCATATGTTCCTCCCTTGGTAAAGAACACTGTTCTCCTCAATCTTTATTGTAACAACTTCTATTGTTTTGTACATCATCATTTGCTCCTGGAAGTCTCTGGGACCTCCCCTATTCTCTACCCAGTTTTGCCTGGACGAAGACACCAGGTGTACCTCGCTACCAAAGCAATTACCCACATACCTCATTTTATTGCACTTCACAGGTGTTGCATTTTTTTTTTTTTTTTACAAATTGAAGGCAAGAGACTCCACTGCAAAAAGATTTACTCACTTTATTGCAATACTTGCTTTATTAATATACACACTTTATTAAGGTGATCTGGAAATAAACCCACGATATCTCAGAGGCATGCCTGTATTAGACTACATCATACTGTATTTACTTTAATGTGGGAACTGAATATTTTTACTTTTCAGAGCTTAGCACAGTGCCTAACATTGAGTACATTCAGTCAATCAATAAACATACAAACAATATTTTTGTTTTATGAATGGATAAACAAATGCGTGAATGTACACATCACCAAAAATATCAAATAAAATATTGTGTAGCTGGTTAATTTTAAGACTAGCAAGTTACTTAAGGTTTCTGTAACTCAATTTTCTCTCAACTATAACTCAGCTGAATAGGTCAGAAACATTCAGCAAATGTTAAAATTATAAAGTGCAGACATACACTGTAAAAAACTTTAAATATTCTTTCTATTCTATAAGCCAGGGAGAATGTTTATATTGTATTTTAATGTTGAAAATTATTTTTTTACTACACAAAATTTGTAACCACATACAGTACTTATTGATCCTTAGGTAAGCAGAATATTCGATTAATCATTAGAGACTGGCTCTCTGATAATTGTATGATTACTAATTTTTTAATATAATATAATAATATAAAATGGATTATAATAGATTTAATATATTTAATAATATAGATTGTGTTTGAGAAAAGTGCATGTTATTATTTATTCATTCACACATCAAATATTCATTGAGACAATCACTAAGTGCCAGGCAATGTGGAAACTGAGGAAACACTGATGTGCACGACACAGTTCTGTCTCCTGTCCTCATGGAACTTAGTCTTAGAGTAACATAGGTATAAGATTCCTTCCTGGGTAAAGAAAGAGATCTTACCTGAATAACCATATTACAAAAATAAATAAATACAGAAGAAACCAGAGCTGAATAATCCATATATTCCTAGGAAGTGCATAGAACTGCAAATAGCAGAAACCAGAGTACAGTAGCTTAAACATATTAGAGTTTTATTCTTTCACAAAAAATCATGTCCAAAAGCAGTCCAGACCTTGAAGGGTAGCTCCATGGGTCCAGCAGCAACCCAGGCTCTATCTACCTTTCTGCTCTGCCATCATGACTTCTACCTTCAAAGTCACAAAGTGATCCCTGCCCTTCCAGTCTTCACATTCACCTTCCAGTGAGAAAAACTAAAAGGGCAAAGGGCAAAATGTGTAAAAATTCCCACCCAGAGACCACTGGTTGGCCATCCCTATTAAGGAAAAAATAGGAAATAGGTTTTGGATATACAGTCTCTGCCACAGCTCAAGAATTAAGGGCCAGATTATTCATTTGAGCTCAGTAGAGGTCATTATCCTGTCAGTACAAATTAGATGAGAGCAGAGGATGTTTCTCTCTTTTATTTGCTTTTTTATAAATAAATAAAAGCAAATAAAGGAGGATGATGGGGTAAGGGTGGCACAAGTCATGAAAATTAGGGTGTTTTAGTGAAGAAAGGGGTTTTGATTCCTGTCCAATGCAAAACAAAATTTGCTAGTAGATCTGCTTCTGGGATCAGGAAGCAAAACAGTGGAAAGTCGTGCAACGGAGAGAAAAGCTTTGAACTGGGGGAGAAAGAAAATAAGCAAGATGCTTACAAAATTGTATCAGCTCTACATGCGTAAAGAAGGGCTAGCAATGTTGCTGACTCTACTCCCACGCCCTGGCCAGCCCTGTGGATTGTATAGCACGCACTCAATAAGTATGTGTTGAATAAATTAGTCACAGCTTGCTTCCCTACTGAGATAGGACATACCCTCAGAATCCCTCTCATGCATGTCTCCAGGCAGCCACTACCAGTGGAACAGAGATGTGAGGAGAATGGAACCAAACTGCCATCTTCGCCCTGCAGTGAGCCTGCGCTCAGCAATCTGCCTGTTGCTAGGGAACTTCGACATTTACCTCAGTTCTTCCCTATCATTTAAAAAATGTTTTTTAGGGGAAAAACATCAATAGGGCTAAGTGTAAATAAAGGAAGGGAATTTTCCCCTCTTGGCACAGAATATAAAATGGTATACTGGTAGCTAATGCCTCAGAACCAAGTGTGGCAGAGGAAACAGAATTCCTCCTGTGAGAAAATTCCAAATGAAATTTAAATGTGGGTAACTGAAAACATCTGCCTTTCCCACATGCATTTTCCTCCTTATACAGTGTGTGTGCTTTACAATCAGAAAACTCTATTTGCCATGTATTCTAGATAAATGATTGTCTGTTGAAGATGATTCTCTGAGAAAGAAGAAAGTCACCCAAACATCAGAAATTTTGAAGGAAGATTTCATTCAATTAACATTTATTAAGTGCTTACTAAATGCACAGTACTGGTACAAGGTTGCTATGATAAGCAAAACTGTTGTTACTTTTGTCTAACAAGGAAAAGAGGAAGAGAGTCATTAAATAAATTATTGTATTTACTATTATCTAATTATAAACCAAATTAAGTATTCTGAAGAAAAGGGACAGTTCTATGAGATCATAGAATAACAACAGTTAAACTTAATATGGAGCTTTCATTTGAATGCACCAGGGTAGGGAGGAGGGGAAGCAAGATTCTAAATGATGGAGTATCATGTACAAGGGCCCTGGGGCAGGAAGCAGCATACTGGGTTTCTCGAACTAGAAGGAAGTCTGTGTGGCTGGAGTGAGGACAGGTGGCAAGTTGTTCAAACTGAGGCTGAGGCACAAGCAGGAAACACCAGCAGGGGCTTGAAGGTCATGAAAAGATCTAAATTTTCATCTTATCAGTCAAAAGAATCTATTAAAAGGTCTTAACAAGTAAGTGACATTATCATAATTGTGGCATGTGAGTAACTGTGTGATTTTATTCTAAGAGAACACTATAGAATCAATGTAGTAAACTGGAGCTACTAAACACATTATATAAATAAATAAATAAATAAATAAATAAATAAATAAATAAATAAATAAATAAATAAATAGACAGACAGACAGGCAGGCAGACAGATAGATAGATAGATAGATAGATAGATAGATAGATAGATAGATAGATAATGGATAAATAATGAATGAATAAATGAATGAATGAATGAATAAAAGCAAATAAAGGAGTAAAGAGTTTTTTTAGATAAATTGCTCTGGCAACAGCATAAATGATAAGTTTGATAAGGGCAAAATTGGATACTAGAGAGGTAAATTTGGACAATACAAAGAGTAACAATGAGAGCAAAATGGATAAAAGATTCATTTAGGTAGTGAAATGTAGAGATTGATGGAGGGAATCTAGAGTGGCTCCAGGTTTCTGGTTTGGATAAGTGAGTAAATGATGTTGCTATTTGCTATGCAGGAACACAGGAGGGAGACCCAATTATAAAAAGAATATGGTTATTCCAGCTAGATTTGTTAATTTTAAAGTGTCCATGAGACATCTAAATGTGTATATCCAAAAAGGAAGTGGCATGAATCTGTACATCAGAGGAAATTTTAGGGATAAATAAATAGATTTTGGAGTGATTAATATGTAAATAATAGTTAAAATGGTAAGCATGGATGGATCATATGGGAGGGTATTTACCATGATTTACATGAACTATAAGAGTACCCTTGCATCACCAGCTACAAGATTAACTCAAGGTAAGAGGACACCAAAGAAAAACGCAAGAAAACCACATGATTAGAGCATTTTCCAAAAGGACTAAAGGATCGTAGGGGCATATGAAGAAAGAGGTCTCCATCGTGGTTAGCCATTGGGCACCTTTGTGAAAAATACGTTTAAGTCCAACAGTGGGGTGAACACCAGAGTGCAGTGGGAAAGAAGGGTGCAGAAAAAGTAATTGGAGGCTATTCTTTAAAGAAGCTTGGCCAACAAAGGAAGTTATGAGAAAGGGTAGAAGCAAGAGAATGATGCAGGGTCAAGAATGCAAGAGGCTTCACAACAAAATATCACCTCCTACCTGTAAGAGTGGCTATTATCAAAAAGATAAAAAATAGCAGATGTTGTTGAGGATGTGGAGAAAAGGGGTCCATTATGTACCTTTAGTGAGAATGTAAACTGGTGTAGTTACTACAAAAAAAACAGTATAGAGATTCCTCAAAAAAAATTAAAAATAGAAATACCATATGATTCAGTAATTTTATTTCTAGGTATTTATTTGAAGAAAATTAAAACACTAATTCAAAAAGATATATGCACCCCCATGTTTATTGCTGTATTGTTTACAATAGCCAAGACATGGAAACAACCTAAGTCTCCATCAATGGATGAATGGATTAAAAACTCATGGTAATATATACAATGGAATATTATTCATTCATAAAATGGAATGAAATCTTGCCATTCATGACAACATGAATGGACCTTGACAGTGTTATGCTAAGTAAAAGAAGTCAGATAGAAAAAGACAAATGCCATATGATCTCACTTATATGTGGAATCTAAAACCAAACCAAACCAAAACAAACAAAAATAACCAACCAAGCTCCTGGATATAATGAACAGATTGGAGGTTGCCTGAGGGGGTGGGGTAAGGGAGGCTGGTGAAATGGGTGAAAGAAGTCAAAAGGTACAAATCCCTACGTGTGAAATAAGTCATGGGAATGTAACATTCAGTGCAGTGACTAGTTAATAATACTGTATTGCATATTTGAAAGTAGCTAGGAGAGTGGATTTTGAAAGTGCCATGCCATGAAAAAAAATTTTTGTAACTGTGTATGGATTACTAGACTTATCATGGTGATCATTTTGCAATATACACAAATATTGAATCATTACCTCATACACCTAAAACTAATATAATGTTTTGTGTTAATTATATGTCAATAAAAAAAATTAAAGAATGCAAGAGCCTTAAGCATGTTTATAACCACAGGAAAAAGTAGAAAAGAGTATCAATAGGCAAAGTAACCTGCTGATGAATTGCATTTTATTTGTATCCAGACACATCATTCCTAATTCACCTGGCTAGCTGTACCATCTTGAACAAGTTAATAATTCTCTCTAAACTTCAGTTTTTCATATATAAAATGGGAATAAAATGCAGACTAACTCATATGATTGTTATGAGGTTTAGATAAGATAAATATATACACATATATATCATATATATGCATATATATATATGTAAGTATATATATATGTATATATGACATATGTGTACATACCAAATATATATATATATATATATATATATATATATATATATATATATACACACACACACACACACATGCACACATAGTATAGCATAATGTCTGTCACAGAGTAAGCACAGCACTCAACTGATGAACTCTAAGATTACTATTATGCATAAAATAGTAAGTGACAATGTAAAAAGGTATATGATTTTTAGTAATAATAATAATGAAAGACATAAAGGTGGGATTATAGAAACAGAAAATTATATATATATATATATATATACACACATATATATAGGACAACTTTTTATATTTAGGACAAGTTTAATAACTTGTCCTAAATCACGCAATCAGAAAAAAAAGAAAAATAGATAAACAACAATTTAGTAAATACTACCAATAATCTCAGACATTCTGCAAAATCAGATACTAGTGTCAATGAGAACTGAATAATTGTGTATCACTAGGAGCAATGCCTGTCACATGTGAAGTGCTATTAACAGTTTTGTTGTTGTTAGTGTTGATTACAGATCTTATGTTTCAGAGTAAACTTTGGTGCTGTGTTTAAGATAATGGGGTCACTTCTATTTCTATACCTTCAAATATTATCTTTATGCTAGATAAATACCAATCTGTGTGACAGCCCCAACTTCTCTCTTAATTTATATTCCATATCATGATACCTCACTAACATCTCAAGCCCAAATAATCTAAAACCAAAATCACATCTTTAAAAATTCCACTTCTTTTCTCTTAAATATAGCTAGATTTTTGGTTAATGATAGAGATCATGAGGACATACTTAATAGTTGGAGAAGAAAAGGAAAAAAGGTGAAAATTAGAGAAAGGGAAAAAATATTGAGACAAGAAAAAGATAAAAAAAAAAGAGGACATATATGAAGTAGGGGAGAGAGAAATGATTAATTTCTTAACAGTGTCTAAAATCTTTGAATCAAAGTAACGTCTTAACACTACAAAATTTGTATTTTGCTAATTTTTACTGGGAATACTCAAACTTTCTTAGTTGAATGATGGAGCCACTCATTAATCTGTTTGGCAAATATTTACTGATCAAATATTATGAGAATAGCCCTGGTAGGCATTGTCAGAAAGCTGAAAGAATATGGGCCACAATCCTTCCCCTCTGGTTGCTATTAGCTTCTCTAAGAAAAGAGATGTTATCAAAAGAAGTCACCAAAGTTCAGACTACAGGGCAACATTCCCAGGTTTCCCGATGGTGCAAAGGTAAGTAGAGATACTATTCAGCAACTTACACTGGAGTTTCACCTTGGAGAACTCTAAACAGGTTGGCACTCAATAAATGTTTATTGAATGCAGCAGTGAGAGAAATATGGTGGCTCAGTCCTCCCGTAGACCCTACTGTGTCCACTCTTTTTAGTCACTACTACATAGATGCATTTACATTTTGGCCTTCTGAGACCACTTTTGAGTTCTACAAAATAAATTACATCTATTAGGAAAATAAACTTAAAATCTTTATTTTGCCCTCCCTCTTCTCACTCTAACATCAGCGGAAACTGAAATATGAAGTTATCACAACATCTTACAGCTTACATTTTTTGATGCATCTAATTAGAGGCATTTCACACATTTTCTGAATTGGCAAAAAAAAAGTAATCTAAAAAGTAAGGCAATAATCTTCCTTTAAAATAAAGACAACCTCTGGAAAAGCCAAGTAGCATTTTATAGAAATAGTTTATTTATTAGAATTTTAAAAAATTTAACCACTATCAATTCAAGTAACTGAACTATTTTATTGCATGTTAGATGCAGTGTAGCATAATATATTAGAGTACTGAAAAGTTAAAATATGAGAATCAGACTGTCTACTCTCAAATTCTAGCTCTACCTCTTTTTTGTTATGTGACTTTGACACTACTTAACTTCCTTTGCTTTGGCTTTATCATCTTTTAAATGAAATAAAAATTATTTATCTTTTAGTATTGTTTAGAGAATTAAGTACATGAAACATGGTTTTTAAAAATCCAGCACATAACAAGTTCTGAATAAATATTAGTTATATGGACAAAGTTTCTCCTCTTCTCACAAAGTTCATAATCTACTGGAGACAAATATCTGCAACGCATAGTCGCAATGTGTACTATAAGTGAATGTGCACATCCTCTGGAACCAAACAAGAGGGAGTAATTCCATGGGGAACTCAAAAAAAGTTTTAGAGAAGAGGTGGCATTTAAGCCTTCTACTCAGGCTGTATTCATTATTCATATAAATTTACTCACACATGTAACTCCATATGAATAATATAGTTTATCATAATATTTAACTAATGTTTAATTATAAATGTATGGTCAACTCAATCAAAATGTTTAAAATCTCTAATTTAAAAACTGAAATCTGATGTGCTTTCTACATTTCCTCTTCTCTCTGATAGATTTTATTCATTCCTGTCCTGTCCTCTCTTTTCTTCTCTCTACTCTTCTCTCCCTGTTTCCCTCCTACTCTCTTTCCTCTTCTCTAGAACCTTTCCAACTTAGATCCTTCAGCATGGCTCTCGATTTTCTTTAAGATGTTTCCCACAAAGACAGTCATGACAAACTCTTGCAGAGATAGCTATAGCTGCTTGTCTGGCTTCCATGTTTCATTCCTGCAAGACCAAGCAGAGATAGAATAGAATTAAAGTGAAAGATCTTCAATGAGCCAAGCTTCAATGGAATTCTCTCCAAAAAAGAAGATACTTTCTAAGTTTTTGAATGAATCAAAGAATAACTGAATTTTAACAAACATTTTACCTTACTGGATTAAGTATTTAAAATCTAGATTGTATTTTTGTTATAATTTACCTAGGAAAATAACCTATGTGAATCCTGCAAAAGAGAATGACCAGTATTTTGATGAAAGAAAATATTTTAGTTTCCACTAAAATTCTAAAAGCAGGTCTTACTTACAACAGAGAAAAAAAACGCTTTGTGCAAGAAAAGGTGAGACCGCCTTTAAAGATTTAAATCATTGATTTCCATTCGTATTTCTCTTTCTACCCTACTACACATATGCACAGTGTAGCAAATAGGTGTCATTTATCTTTTACTAGTCTGAGTCTTAATAATGGACACACTGAAGAATGACCTTGTCTGTATTCAGTTAATTAAGAGTACTATTGTGCTGGTTAAAAATTTTTTAGAACAAACAGCAGCCATTGGATTGCATTTTTCATTGGCAAACAGTGAATCTGGAGTGATAGAAATATATCCTGAGGCCACATCCAATGAGGTAATTACTCAAGGCAAGATGGCTACACAGGAGTGAAAAGAATAATGAATTTGAGGCTTAGGATTTGGGTTCTCCTTCTGACCCATTACACACACTGCATCAGTGTCCCGGAGTCATTCTTCTATCAGTGGAAGAAGGATTCTCTTTCAGAAGAAGAAGGCTCTCCAACTCAGGAACCTTCCACTGTGACCCCGCCACCTTGTCTTACATCCTCTTAACCTTTTATTAAAATACTCGTAGCTGAACATAGTCAAGTATGAGGCTTTAATTTTACCACAGTTTCATCAAAAACATTAAATACACTTGATACATTCATACCAGAAAATTCAAAACATAGTCACTGTGTTCAATACTTAGCACCCTAGACTTTTTTGTCTGTAAAAGAGGAATTTTCTTCCCTTTAGGTTTCAAACTCTTATTTGAATTAAATGCCAATGAGGTCATGATGCAAGCCAGAAAGGGCTTTTAAAAACCAACACCACTGCTTCAATAATACCATTGCCGAAGTGAGTGAGGGAAAGTACAAAAAATCCAATTAAAAAAATAACTCAGATGGACTGTTGTGCCTCTGAAGAAGAATTCTCAGGGGAAAAATAATGCACACATTTACACAAACAACCCAGGCTTAATTAAAATTTATTCTTTTTCAACACTGTGTCTCTATAAAATTTTTATTTTAAATATAGCAGAATGAGTCAAAGAGTCTTTTCTCATTTTTATGTAATTTCTCTCAGCTATTCTGTCAATAAGCAAATCAGTTTTTCGATCTGTTTACCCTCCTACAGTCTGACCAACTGAAGTCTAAAGAAAATACATCATGTTTATACCACTCCCACCCCTATTACTTACTCTTTTGGGCAAAGAATCTCACATTGGTTCTTGTCTTCATAAATGTCCTCCTACATCCTACACACCAACCTTTAAAACAGTCATTCTGTCCCTTAGGCATCCTATGTTATCCACACTCTTTTCATTTCTAAGTGATTCCCAAGCACATCTTTTCTTTCTTCCTGCCTCTTCCTCAAACTAATAACTAGGTATTACTTTTACAAAATATACATGAATGGTTTTACCATAGGTGACAGGTGGCTCTAAATGGCCCTAGAATGAACAGCCATGTTGATCTATAGATACAGAATGCAAAATCATAATGAGTAAGTTAAATCATCTTTATTTAGGGACTAAGGTAAATATATTTATAACAATGATTTCAAATAATTTAGATGGCTCTAAAATTATTTATCTATAAAGACTACTATAAGTTACAACATGCCTGTTATCTTATTCAACTGAAATAACATATATTACAGAAAATTTTCCCAAGCAAAATATTCAAATTTTATAAAACAGTGTGGTAAATAAACAACTACCATTTATTAGACCCTACTATATATAAAAACTAAGAGAGATAAATGTCGAATTTTTCTTTACATTCATCCTGTAAAACAGGTGTTATTGGCTACATTTTATAAGTCATAGATAGATTAAGAGGTGTCCACAGAACTGATAAATGACAGAATGGAGATGTGAATCTAGTTATTCCAAAGACTAAAGCTTGGACTCTTTGAAATAAGTGCACTACATCTAAAGGTGCCTAGCATCTTTGGACAAAAGACAAGAACATTTGGGAGGAGAAATTACATTAGGATATCTACCTCTTGATATTTTACAATATGAAATTCTATTAATGTCCTATAAACCTAAATCTTATACCTTTTACAAATTCTAACATGATTTAACATGTGTTCATCCTTCTTCGGTAATTAAAAGATATCTAAATATTTAGTGTATATCTCGGCAGCCATGTCCAGAAATATGTGTGTTATATGTCTTAAAAAAATTCATTATACTTCAGCCACAGTAGCTATAAATGATTAATGCAGATCTCAAGCCCTTCAGTCTGCTAGAGGAAATCCACATGTCTCAGTTAAAGCTCAACAGGTTTCAGTTCTGCAGAATTCATTTTCTTGACTGTATGCAGAAATTTTGAGTTAAGAAAAATGTATAAGCTTATCAAGTCCTAGAGGGAAAAAAAACATATTTGTTCCAGAAAATATGTTTAGGGGAATTTTAAGGATGGGCTGAATGAATGGAAAGAAAAGTCAGACAATCAAGATGTGAAGCAAACGGTCATGTGGAGTTGACCCTTTATGTGTAATACCAACTTCTGCAAGGTAGACCAAAGGAAGTCTTGTCTAATTGAAAAGTACCTGGCTTAATAGACCATGAAGGAGAGTTGTACTGTCTCTCTTGGGATCTCCTGCTTTTTGTTGACATATCTTGCACTTTCAGGAGTTAGATTACTGAATTCAAAAGACTAATTTTTTCTTCTGTCTCAACAGATCACTATAGACACATGTAGTTTTCCCCCTGAATTCTGACTTGTCTTTGAAAGTATAAATGTTATTCTGGCCTTATTAAAATACCTCACCCAGGGATAAGAAAAACAGGTTTATGCAACAATTTCCTCTGAGTCTTAAAAAATAAAAAGTGATTTGTTACAAAAAGGACTTGGAATGTCTTTAGCTAGAATTGGAATTTCTCTCATGAAATTGCTTACCATTTTCTTAATTGGCTTTATTTACCCTGCTATGTCAAGTCCTGTGTTTGAATGGTTTCCTGTGACTCTTCAGACAAATATTCTAGTAACAAGATCTTATGTGTGTCACTTTATATTTGGTGAGAGAATTGTTCTTGCTCTAATTATATTATGAAGGGAACAGCTTCATTAACCAAAGTGGCAGAAATAACAAAAGCATCTAATACTTATTCCACCTGGACATTTCACAAAGCTGAATGACTCTTTCCTATTCAAAAATGCCCCTCTAGTGCATTGATTAAAATGAGCTTTCAACAAAACCATTGACTAGAGGGAGAAGACAGCCTCAGCTGTGCTAAAACTTGATTTCCTCTGAGTACCAAAAAGCTTCATAAATATTTTAGTACAGCGGGTAGGGGAAGCATTTAGAAATTAGAAAGTATGGCAGTGTCTGCATATTTAGGAATAGCAACAAATGATTCACGTCAATTCAGATTTATAGAGCACCTCCTATGTACTAGGCTATTGTCAATGCTAGTAATACAAAGAAAAATAAAAATAGTTAAAACCTTCAAAGAGTCCATGGGGCTCATGGGTAAGAAAAAAATGAGTATTATTTTTAAAACATGGTAGTAATTGTTCTTGTAGAGGCATGGAAACTTTAAATAGACGTAAAAGCAGATTTAACATCACTCTTTTGAGCCTCTGCCATCTGTCCCTGTGCTAAGTGCCAATATCTATGTTATCTTATTCAGCTCTCCCAACTAATGATGTGATCAGGTGTTATAGAATTCATTTTTCAACAAAGATTTTTTGAGTACTTTCTATGTGCTGAGCACTATTCTATACACTGGATAAACAGTGGACAAAACAAAAATTCCTACTTTCGTGAGATTTTCATTATCTTGGGGAAAAAACAGAAAGTAGCATAAAAACTAAATTATGTAACATATTAAAAGGTAACAAGTTTTATAGAGAAAATTAAAATGAAATATAAAAAAGAAAGGGATGAGTGTAATTATAAATTTAGTGGTTACCAGGTAGGCCTCACTAAGAATGACATATGATCAAAACCCTGAAAGAAATGGTGAAGTTAGCCACACTAAGAAAGTAGGAAATTAGCCATACTGAAGAAGGAAAAGAAATAATCATACTATGGAAGTGAGGGAGGATGGTCAGAATGAGGAAATGAGGGAGGTAGCCATACTGCAGAAGGGAGGAATCTGGCCATACTGAAGAAGTAGAAACTTAGCCATATTTAGGAAGGAAGGGAGATAACCATACTAAGGAAGTGAAGAACCTAGTCATACTGGGAAAAGATGCAAACTAGCCCATAATGAAGTGAAGAGCTAGTCATGCCATGAAAGGGAGGGAAATAGCCATGCCAACATCTGGAGAAAGGGCATTGCAGACAGACAATCATAAGTGCAAATACCTTAAGGCAAAGCATGCCGACCCAGCAGATTTAGAGAAAGCTAGGATTATATGAAATAATGTTATTTCTATAAAATTACATCATGTATGTACAAACATATATATGAAAAATATTCACAGAGATAGTAATAAAAATTTAAAAATTTAACTCTGAGTGAAAGAATTTCAATTACTTTTTATCTGTCTTCCAATTTCTGATTTGTTTGGATTGTTCCCAATGGAAATATATTATTTTATGATGCCCCCCCAACTTTTTTCCTTTATGAAAAAAAATTGAATTGCTATACACCACGGTTGTGTTTAGTGACTCAACAGAGACTGCTAAATCCCTCTCTATGCTTTCTTCCTAGTAATAAACATCCAATTTTAGTGATCACATTGCTCACTAACAACTACTTTACCAGTAACAATTACTTTACTCAGACTCTTTTCCAATCAGGCATTGCCATGTGGATAGCTTACCCAAGGATCAGGTGATTCAAAAGAAGTGGCCCTAAAGGAGGGGGCATCATGAGCTCTCCCTGCTACTGGCCTGGACTCAGACATAATTGCTGGTATACAAACAATATCTTGGCACATAAGGACAAGGATCTCATCCTAGAGATGTCAAAGACAATTTCATAAATCACCCTACCAGCCCTTGTCTCCCCTTTTGGACTTCTTTCATAGCAAGAATAAAATCTTATGTGTTTAAACTATTCTTATTTTTCATGTTTTTCTGACAACTGAATGAACCCTAGTTAATATAATATATAAAGCAGCATTTCAACCGTGTCTTGTAGTTTAGTATTCTTTCCATTAAGCCACAATTGCTCCTGGCATAAGGGAAGCAGACCTTAGAGGATACTTGAGCTGAATTGTGGGAATTGAATCAGAGCTTGAGACAGCCATATACAGTCATGCACTAGAGGAATCTTTCAAAGGACATAGATCAACCAGCTAGATGCGATTAAAAATAATAGAATTTATGGACAAGCCTAATTAATATGTCGTAAAACTAAAACTTTCCTTTATACCAAGAATGCCCAACTGGAAAAAACAAACAGTAAAAAGAGCAACAAAATTTATAAAATAACCAATTGGGGTTTTCTAATTGAGTCTCAAATTCTGCAGTCCTGTCTGTGAACATTTTTGTACATATTTTTGATGAATATATAAATTTCTGTGGTTATATATCTAGGAGTGGAAATGCTAGATTATAAGTTGTGTAATTTCATATTTAGAAGCTAGTTGCTGTGTCTGCCATGGAAATGGGCAGCTCAGATATCCTGCTGTGGGAAGCACAGGAGACTGACAGCCCAAGTTGCTGCTCTTCTGGATTCACCACTGTGAGAGCACCAAAGCTGCGCTTACCCCAAACTTCCCCCAGGCAGTGGCTGAGCACGAAGAAAATACTAGAGCAAGCCCATTTTGTGTGACATGATATTTGTCTAATGAGCAACTTTGGTTCAAGAACTCTCAATCTTACTGGCTATAACTTTCTTAGTACTGTGCTGCAGTTTGAGACTCTTGTCTAATCCTTTCTTCCCTCATCCTTTCACTGTGGGTTAAAGGCTCTCCCTGCTTACTCATGCTCTATACCTTTATCTTTCACCAACTTTTCCCACCAAAAAAATCTCTCTTGGATGTTTCTTTCTGTCTTGGCATCTACTCTCAAATGACCCAAGCCAACAGATAGTTCCAAACAGTTTTCCAAAGTGGGACAAAGTCACTCTCCTACCAGCAATGGGCACCAGTTTCAGGTTCTCTGCCTCCATGACAACACTGTTATTTTTTGTCTTTTTCATTTTAAGCATTCTAGCATGTGTGTAGTGGTATCACATTGTGATTTTTGCTTTATTTTTCCCCTAATGACTAATAAAGTTGAGTGCTTTTCATGTGTTTATTGGCTATTCGGTTATCTTCTATACCAAGAGTGTAGAAAAATTTCCTTTTCTCCACACTCTTGCCAGCATTTGTTATCCCTGGCATCTTCATACTATGACATCCTAACAAATGCAAGGTGATAGCTCATTGTGGTACTGATTTGCATGTCCCTGGTGATTCGTGATGTTAAGCACCTTTTGGTATACCTGTTGGCTTATATGCCTTATATAGAAAAAATATCTATTCAGGTTTTTTCCTATTTTTAACTGGGTTATTTGTAGGTTTTGTGATTGATTTTGTTTTGTTTTTGTTTTTTGCTATTAAGTTATATAAGAGTTTGTATATTTTAGATGTTAACCCCTTATCAGATAGGTCATTTACAAATATTTTTTTCAACTCCATAGGTTGTACTTTAATTTGTTGATGGTTCCCTTTGCTTGATAGAAGCTTTTTAGTTTTATGTATCTCCACTTGCTTATTTGTTTGGCCTTCACTTTTGGTGCCAAATTCAAAATATCATTGTCAAGACCAAGGAGCTTCCCATACATATTTTCTTCTAGGACTTTTACAGTTTCAAAATTTATGTTCAAGTCTTGAATTCATTTTGAGTGAATATTTGATTATGGTGTAAGATTGGAATACAGTTTTATTCTTCTGCATTTGTATATCTAGTTTTCCAAACACCATTAATTGAAGAGACTCTCCTTTCCCCCATTGTATTTTCTTGGTTTCTTCACTGTAAATTAATTTACCATATATACAGGGATTTATTTCTGAGCTCTCTATTCTGTTCCATTGATATACAAATCTGTTTTTATGCCTATACTATACTGTTTTAATTACTATAGCTGTGTAATGTATTTTGAAATCAAGAAGTGTGATGAGCCAGCTTTGTTCTTTCTCAAATTATTTTGGCTATTTGGGGCCTTTTGTAGGCCCACTCTAGGGTTGTTTTTGTATTTCCTTTAAAAAGCTATTTTGACTTTTGATAGGAATTGCATTAAATCTATAGATGGCTTTTGGTAGTATATGCATTTTAAAAATATTACTTCTTCCAATCCATGAACACAGAGTATCTTTCCATCTAGTTTTTTGGCTTCTTCAGTTTCTTTCATCAATGTTTTGTAGTTTCAATGTACAGACCTTTCACCTCCTTGGTTAAATTTATTACTAAGTATTTTATTCTTTTTGATACTATTGAAAATGGAGTTGTTTTTTTTTTAAATTTCTCTTTCTAGTAGTTCATTGTTAGTGTATAGATATACAATTGATTTTTGTGTATCGATTTTGTATCCTGCAACATTACTGAATTAGGTTATTCTAGTAGTGTTAATAGTATTTTGATGGAATCTTCAAGGTTTTCTTTGTTTGCTATAGTTCTCTGGAACTTGTGAACACAAACCCCATTGGCTTTCAGAGCTAGGTGATTTGGGGTCTGTCCCTTAGGTAGTAGCCTTAAAGTTGAGGCACTAGATATGTGGTCCAAAACTTTCTCTCCTCAGGGCGAAGCTGGAAATTGAGAGTTCTCTCCCAATATATGGTGCTGTGTTGAGGGTAGGGTTCATGATATGTCTCAGCCTTTCCTACCCATCTCAATATGAGTATTTTTTCTCAGTTTCCTGATACATAAGAGTTTTGTATTCCTCTCAGAGAAAATTGCTTCATGTGTAGCTGTATATTCAGTGCATCAGTAGGAGGAGGGAAATTCAGGAGCCTCCTATGCCATTGTCTTTGTTCAATCAATATCTAATGGATATACTATTAGATTCCCATTTTACAGAGGAGAAAACTGAAGCATATAGTTAAGTAAATTGCTCATCACTATTCATTCAGTAAATTGCTGAGACATATTTTCAATCCAAACATTCTAATATAGAGCCTTTAGTAATATCCTCTATACCAGTGGTTCTCAACTAAGGATGATTTTATCCCTTATGGATATTGGGCAATGTCTGAGGATAATTTTGATTGTCATCACTGGAAGGAAAGAATACTTTTGGCATCTGATAAGTAGAAGCCAGGGACATTGCTTAACATCCTTTAACGCAGGGGTCCCCAACTCCCGGGCCACAGACCGATACCTGTTTGTGGCCTGTTAGGAACCCGGTTGTACAACAGGAGGTGAGCGGCGGGCTGAGCAAAACTTCATCTGTATTTGCAGCTGTTCTCCAGCGCTAACATCACCGCCTCAGCTCCACCCATCAGGCAATAGATTCTCATAGGAACACCAGTCTCTAGTGCCAAAACGTTAGGGACCACAGCTATAAGGCGCAAAACATTTCTCCATAAGGAAGATATTTATTCACCCTAAATTGTCAATAGAGTAGAAGTTTAAAAAAACCTTGCTCTATGTTATAGCGCCTCTAGGATAAGTTATACCCTTGCTATGAAAAATAAGGTCTGCAGACTAGTGGCATTGTGTCACCCGGGATCTCGTTAGAAGAGCCCACTCACGATCTCACGATCTACAGAATTAGAATCTACATTTTAGTAAGATCTCTAAGTGGTTCGCCCACTGGAGTCTGAGAGGCAGTGAATGACACTTTTAGCTCTTCCATGCTATAATAGGTTCGAATAAGACAAATCCCATACACCAATCTACAGAGAGAAAATATTCGAAAGATAGTGGTAGGAGTGAGGTGAGGAAGAGGACAGATCCAGCAGGGATGTAATTTTAGGGACTGACCCTTTCTTCAGCAGCGATTCTTAATGGATGACTTCCTCATAATGTTGAAAGGTCACAAACAACTGTGCTAGCATTTCAAAAGAACAAATGGCCCAGAAAAAAAATGTGTTTCCTATGGACTATGCTTTTCTTTTTTTTTTTTTTTTTTGTCTATGCAAACCTCACAGAATAAATCTACATAAAATGAAGACAACCCACTGAGACAATTCATCAAGCCAGATAACTTGCATTTCGCTGAAAAAGATCAATATCTAATTCTTTCCACTTTTTAATTGCTAATGTTGATATTATATATAAACTTAGTTTTAAAACCATTTTCACTCTCACTGTCATTTCTGGGCATATAATATGTGCTGACTTGTCCTCCGACCAAAAAGGATCCCATGGAGTTGACATTTCTTTGGTGATACACAAAGATCTGGTCTGGCTAAAGCAACAGCAGCATAGATCCTTTGACGAGCCTCTCTCAAATTCACTTTTCTAATTGTGAATGTATGTTAAACCATTTCCAAGAACCCATTTCCCCTTTATTTATAATAGAGATGTATTTAATTTTGATTTTGTATTTCTATGTTATTATTTCATTATCCACACTCTTGTTTTAAGCAACTTCATATCCTTGTGGAATTGTTGATAAATAGTATATAAAGAGAGAGGCATAGAGATAGAAGTGATAAATGGGGTATGAGGGACAACAAGAAAAATGGATATTTAATTTGAACTTACTTGATCTCTTTAAAACACTGACTGAAGAAATTGAAAATTAAATGATAAATGGATGTCTATATTTATAATATAAAAATAAAAATAAATTCTCAAAAAGTGTGATCATCTGAATCAAGAAATACCCACGAGTTAGGGCTTGCAGATAACCCCTTCTGCAGACAAAAGACGGAAAACCACTTTTGTCTTCTACACAACTATGTTAAATCAATACATCTGATTTTACACATCTCCTATAAAAATATTTTTAGTAAAATAAATAAATAAATACACACACACACACACACACACACACACACACACACATTTGCATTTAATGCTTACCAGGCTCTTGGCTATTATAGACATTGAAAAAATGTAGACGTATGTACACATACACACATTTATAGTCAATTATAGTATAGAATGTATGAATTAATAAATAACAAGTCAAAGAACATCTATTCTTTGCTCACTCTGAAAATATGTAAACAAACTTTGGTTTTGATCGAAATCATTGAATCCATGATCGTATGTTATCCAGGCTCTGTTTGATTCATTGCAGAAACTTCCACCTTAGCCTAAGACATTTGTCTAAAAAAGGTTTGCCCTACCATTCCTCATACAAGTTCTAAATATTTTCTTTTGCTGTGCACTGCTTAAAGCATGGTTAAAGGAAGAAAGCACTTGTAACTTTCTTTTTATCTAATTTATCTAGGGATAATCCCCAAGGAAGTACCCTGATAGCTTGATTGGGTTACCGGAAACTGAAATCCTATGCTGTTTTAACTAAATATGTCTATGACCTTATTGTTGGAAGTGAGACTTACTTGACATTTGATATTAATCATAGACACTGGAGAAACAGCTCAGGGAGCAGGGATTGTCATCTGTGACCAATCAAGTCTCACCAGACACAACCTAGTGCTCAGTGTTGCTTTAACTTGTTGTGCTGAGATGTCACACCTGTCAGACAACTCACACATCTTTCCAAAGACTTGCTAGGTTGAGTTTTTTCCCTGTCTATAAATGTAACATATGTTAGAAACATGTATTGACAGATTTGAGCAGTATTTCCCCCCTAGTCGAACTGTTAGTTCAGTTATCAAAGACAGGAATTTCTCTTTAGTCTTCAAAGAATTCAGAACCACAATTAGAACTAGGGGAGAACAGCAAAGCAGATTGACAGGCTATCCATCAGGATTTTCTAGCAGTTGCTTAACTGTTTATATATACTGCCTACCCTCCTCGCATCTCTCTAGCAAGTAGAATACTGAAGCAACATACCTGGGCTTCATAGATATGGACAACTGAAAGACACCAGTATAGATGAAATAGTGGTTTAATAAGAGTTAATTTAAAATTGTCCAGTTAATTGGGGCTAGTAATTTTTTGTGGTCCATACATTGCCTCTTTTGTGACCCCCACATTGTGTCTAGAATCTGCCCAATGAGTCATAAAAGTTGGGTGCTAAGGAGAGGCCTCATAAAGCTAAGGACCAGATGGAGCTTGGTGTGTTCTCTGAGAGGGCTTTTTCAAAGTATTACATGTAGATATGAAAGATGAAAGTTTGAGAGATTGATATTTAACAAACTTGTGAAAATATAGTAAAAGAAATTTGTGGTTGAGTGAAACTAGATTGTCAAGTATTTAGAGCTAAGAACGTTGGACATGAAGCTGAAGGTTCTTCTTAAGTGGTTCCTTATGCATCTTTTTGTAGTAGTTTTCCCAAAGAATCTAAGTATATAAGGTGTTCAAAAATTACAGTCCTTAAAAAAAGAATGAAGATATTATTCAGGACTACAGCAGAGATGTTATATAAGAAGAATCATCTTTTTTACATAGAAGATTATAAGTCTTTGCTAAAGAGGCAATTCTCTATGAGAAAATAAGGCCATGTCTGGGGTCTGGTAATGCCGAGGTCTGTAATACCTGAAAAGCAGTCGAGTTCTGCAGTCCTGACCATAACCAAATAAGAATGAGATTCAAACCTTTTGTACAACAGGATTTGCATTAGGCTTCTGAGTACAGCTGCATCAATTCACACTTAAAAAAAAAATACTAATCATAAACAAGATCCCACCTATGTTAATTCACGAGCAAGAGAAAGACTGAAAACCTTCTTCTCCATCTCAAGTAAGCCAGAAATGCTCACTTTATTATTAACATCACTTCATGTCCTGGTATGTGGCAGATTTATTCACATAGTAAAAAGCTGGGCATTATTTTTTTTCTTTTCATAAAAATTTAAATTAAAAAAAAGATAGGGTTAATAAAAAGCTATTGTTTATGTAAGCTATATTTTTACATGGTTTATCTCTCAGATAAAACCAAGAGATGAAAACCTTGACTCATCATCATTTTAAAGAAAACCCTATTGGTCCACATAGTTGACAAAAAATTGAACAGGAATTACACTGTATGCGGCCCTTCGAGGAGAATAGTAATTTAATAACTTTGTTGGTACACTTGCCTCATGTTCTTTGAGAAGTATTTTGTATCCACATATACTATTAAAACCTACCTAAAATAGAAGGAATAAAATTGATCTCGGGGAATGGTTGCGTTAACCCGCATTCCCCAGGATCCTGTATCTGGCCAGTCTCTGAGGCCACATACCTCAGTCTGGTCACACCTGGCAGCCTAACAGGATATATTTCTTTCACACAGGGCATGGCTGCAAAACCTCAAGGACACATGGCCCACTCCAATTTCACCCTTACCTTGAAAAATATTCATCATTGGAGTAGGAAAGGCAGCATGACTAGTGGTGATTAGGAGGCTGTATGTTATGATGGAAAAAGAACTGAATTTGGAATCAGAAGGCAAGTGTTTTCATTCCAGTTTTAACCATTATTAGCTCCTTGGTTTCAGGCAAATCTCTTCAAATCCCTGTGCTCGGTTTTTCAATTATAAATATGGGTAATAATAATTTACCATACCAAACTGCTTTTAATTAAATATGTGAAAGCACTTTATAAACAATAAATAAATGTACACATGTGAGAAATTACATGTAATTAGAAATCAAAATTAATATTTTCTGATCATAGAATGACAACTAATGAGCTATCCCCATATAGTTACATTCACTGATTTTTCAAAAGAGGTCAAGTAAACAAAGACGATGATTTTCTTATTCAAAAGTGCTTTAAAAAATGTTTCTTCTTCCATCATAGTTGTATTAAGACTCCAGTGTACACTTGAGTCATATAATATAATCCAAGATTTCATATCTGCATTGATGAATCCATTGTCACATGTTTCTCGTGGCCAGATGACAAAAATGAGTAATGATAATAATAAATGCTGCTCCATTGATAATATCTGATCTCAGAGCCCTCTTTCAGTCACATTTAATCATAGACAATGAATCTCAGAAAAAGAACCTTCACCTCACCTTCTTCTAGAAAACAGATGACCAATAATGATAGATAAGGCTCAAATACAATCTTTTCTAGAGCTGATATGGGCAGACTCCCAGTCAAAGAGCCAGAAAACCAGTGCTCTGAACTCAGTTGTGCTAATAACACAGGTTATAGGGGGACTGTAAGTTAGTGCAGCCACTATGGAATAATACAAAGATTCCTCAAAAAATTCAAAATAGAACTACCATATGACCCTGAAATTTCACTTCTGGGGATTTATCTGAAGAAAATAAAAACAAGAATTTAAAAAGGTATATTCACTCCTATGTTCACTGCAGTGCTATTGACAAAAGCCAAGATATGGAAGCAAACAAGATGTTCACTGATAGATGAGTGAATAAAGAAGATATGGTACATATATATACAATGGAAAATTGCCTAGTTATATAAAAGGATGAAATCTTGCCATTTGTGGCAATATGGATGGACCTAGAGGGTATTATATTAAGTGAAATAAGTTGGACAGAGAAAGACAAATGCCGTATGATTTCACTTATTGTGGAATCTAAAAAACAAAATAAATAACAAATAAAACAAAACAAAACAGAAACAAATTCATAGATACAGAGAGCAAATTGGTGGTTGCCAGAGGGGAGAGGGGTGAGGTGGAAAATGGGGAAGAAGATTAAGAAGTACAAACTTCCAGTTATACTATAAGTCACAGAGATGTAATGTACAGCATAGGAAATAGAGTCAACAATATCACAATAACTATGTATAGTGGCAGATGGTTACTAGGCTTATTGTGGTGATCACTTTTTAAGATATATAAATGTCAAATCACTATGCTGTACATCTGAAACTAACATAATATTGTATGCCAACTATAATAAAAAATAAATTTAAAATAAAATAAAAGCACATGTTACATCAACATAATACCTAATCTCTATGGAATCTGTTTCTCCATCTATTAAATGAAAAAAAAAAAGGAAGATTAGAGTTCAATTTTTCTTAACTTTTTGTGTCATGGTCTCTTTAAATCACAACCACAGTATGAGGAAGTATTAATATTATTGACCACAATGTGAGGAGGCGGTAATATTATCTCCACCTAATTATTAGGTCATTGAAGCTTAGAGTATCTACATAACACAAAATAAAATTTGCACCCACATTTACAGAATTTAAGGACCCAGGTCGGTGACCTGTAGAAAACTTCAGTTTAAGAGTCTCTGAATTAGAGCACATATCTTTCTACCTGTGCATTTCTTTTCTAAAACAGGAGGCACATGTTTTATTTAGGTCAAATATAAAACCATGGCCTGACATGACCCATTTCCTTTCAACAATAGATAGAAAATTACCTACCAATGGGTATGTAACACTACTACCCAGTGAGATAACAGCACATCAGTATCTTTTCAAATAATGCCAATGTTTTTAAGTAATAAAAAATGAATTCACTTTGTCCTAGTGACACCCAGAGAAGCTGCTGTCAGAAAGCCCTGAATTTACCCTCAGTCTGCTCTCTTTCTAAATGCAAACTAGATGGGACAATTTTGTCAGGGATCATGGACTCTTACCATTTCAGTCCCCCCCTGAAGAGAGCACAACTTTTTCATATCCAAATCAATATCAATCAAACATTAGAATGTAATAAACACATTTTCAGACATTCAAGTTGTCTAAAGATGTTGCTTCTAAGGACCATTTTTTTAAGGAGATTGCTTGGAGGTTGTGCTCCATCAAGCCAAAGAATTAAACCAAAAAAATCAAGACATGAAATCCAAGAAGTAGGGGCTGAAATTCAAGGTAAGTCCCAGGACCACAGCTAAGCAGAAAGGATGGTATGTGGAAAAAGGAATTGAAAGTTATTTTAACAGAGCTATTAGATGATGTAGGAAATCTCAACCAGAAAGAAAAAAGGTAATATATTTCTGGCAAAAATAAAATTTTACACAAGAACCACACTTAGCAGTGAACATTTACAAATACAAAATAAAGAAAACCTTGAATGTGCACTTAACCATAAAGCTATTTTGCAAATTTTCAGGAAGAACAAATATGTCTGTGCATAAAGAGAGGTATTAAAAAAGCAAAATCGTCATCTTTTACAGTCAATAGATAACACCTAAAACATAAAATATGATGATGTAGTAGAATAAGCATACTGTTAGAAATATATAAGTAATTACTGGAAGCAATTACTAAAAGAAATGAAAAATGATTATACCTGAGGAAGGAAAATGAGATGGTGGGAGGATAAGGCAAGACTTGTAATATTGTTCATCTTTTTAAATTGCTGTATGCAACTTTGGTAAAAAATGAAAATTAAACATTAACAAGATAATAAAAAATAATATTAAATTGACAGCAGTTATATTTGCCTTACTCTAGAAGAAGTTAAGTGATGTCACTGGCCTTCTCTTCGGATTTCAAGGTGCCCTGCTTCTACTCAAGAGTCTTTATATAACCTCTTTTTGACTTCAATGTACATTCCAGACAGTATTGGAACCAAAACTGCTTCATGGTCTTTCATTATTGGTCTTTAGTTATGATTAAAAAGAGCTTCTGAGGAAAAGATATTATCATTGAGTTTCAAATAATCATTCTGAGTAAATGATTCAGTGCAATGTTACTGCAACATTGTTAAGTTACGATCAGTTTTGGGAAGCCCTGTTTTTATCTTCTCAAGTTCAACATGGTCAGTGCTTTAAAAAGCTATCACTCTTATACTGTTATGTTGCCTGGTAAGAAATTCACACAACTTCTAGATTTATGCACTCTAAACTAAAAACAAAATGGCATACCAATCAGGAAATCCTGACCAGAGATGTATTAAGAATGTGGGATATCTTCCAATACATTTTGTTGCTAAAAGGAAATGTCCTGAGTCACTACTGCCTGCCCAAAGCTTGAATGCACCACAGGAGTGCCAACATTTGCTACTTGCACCGTTGCTGAAGTGATAAGATTATTTCCACCTCAGAAAGGATAACAAGGAACAAGCCTTCAGAGTCAGTCTCTCAGTATGAACAAAGTTTTTGTCCACTCTGTCCGTCCAACCTACACCAAATGCTGGACTTAGTACGTAAATAATGAGTCCAGAGTAAAAGACTATGTTAAGAAGAAGAATCATTTAGGTTTCTTCAACCACAGACCAGGACACCCTGACAAATATCTTGTAAGTTCACGCCTTTGAACATTCAGGAAAATGATGAAGACAATGCATGTGGTTTCCTCTCATTCATACCAGAAGAGCAGATCCAAGTATAAATCTATTAAAATGTATGAGTTTCCAGTTCAGTTTTCTCTAAGCTACAAAGTGCATTTATACACATATTTCACTTTCGAGAGGAATTTTTAAAAGGAGCCGAACACTCATCTAATGCATCTCTGCCAGTTATGCCTCACCTCTAGAGATGTAAATCTCACTTCTTCCAAAAACAATCCTATTCTGTATACCACTGAGACTTAGGAAAACCTTTTTTGATCTATGGCTCAGTGACTTCCACCCAATAATGCTTTTATTTTCTTTGAACCCATAAAAACAAAAAACACATCTAACCATTCTTCTACATAGCCCTTAAAATATTTGATGACAGCTTTCATTCTTCCCATCACAAGTTTTCTTCTTAGTTCTACCTTCTCCACCACCCTACCCTGCCCCTGTCCCAGCCTCCACAATGGTTTCTTCAGCCTTTTCTCATAGACCACAGCCCTAATTCCTTTCTCTGGTCAGAGTACTGTAAAGAGTAGTTTCCCACAGGGCTTTGAGCAAGAGCATAGAAGTCAGAAAAATCAAAGTTTTCATGTGCATCTATACTATATATATATAACTTTGAGCAAGTAAATTCTCTAAGCTTCAGTCTCCTAATCCACCAGAAATGCAATTACAATACTTATCTCTTAATGATTATAACATGAGTACAGACTGACCAAGGTGCCAAAAACATAGCAGATATCACTGAAATGCCACACTGCTGCTGTGATGGTCCCACGTGCATGTGTTGTGGCTTGTACATTCCCTGTAAAGGGATATGCCCATTTCAGCATGCTGTTCTGAGCGTGATCTGACTGGCACTAAACAGTGTCATAATCCTGAACCACTGGGCAGAGTTTTCATGATTGGCAGGTCTCTGTCACTTATTTACTCACCCTTCCATCTTACAAAAAGTATTAATTTCATCTAAGGCCATGGAGCCACATCATCCTCTGCAACTATCTAGGTCTGGCATTGAGCGAGAATACAAATAAAGGAAACGCTGAAGTATGCTATGAATTCCAAAGGATCCCTCCTTACAGCCCAAAGGAGAAAAAGGCAGTGTGTCCTCCTGTCATGAAGAAAGAAGAAAGAGGACTAATAAAAACTGTTAGACTCTCCTTTCCAACCTATTTCTAGCAATTTAGGATGCTTCCAGATGGCAAAACAACCCTGAAAATAAGACTTTTGATGTCCAAGGTGGAGACTTCACAGCGTAGACAGTAACACTAACAACAACTGGATTCTGTGTTTATTTGGATCTCAATATTTGGGTATCAGAGAAAATCTCTTGACAGTCTTTAGGAAAATAACCCATTCAAATTAAATTTTGTTCAAATTTTAAAATTGTGTCAATAACAACAGGTGGCCAAACAGCCAAAGGAATGAACATGTTCGTGGGTTCTGTTGGCATTCTCTGGATATGGCCCCTCGGAAAAGAGAAATTCATGAAGTTTCTGAATTTTAGGAATAAGAAACCATGGTAAAAGATAGCCAGACTAAAAGCATGATTTTTAATTGGATAAACATCAAAATTATGTAGGTTATGTGAACTGAGTATACTGATCGCTTTGTAGAACTATGACTACTCAATTTTTAGTTTGTATTTTTGGCAGAAAATTAAAAAACACAGAAAGGAAGAAAGAACATGAAAAATCTCCTGTAAAAACCAACAGAGATAATCAGTATTTTAAAATTCTAGGTAGATAAGGCATTTTTATATAATTTTTTTTAAAGAAGTATTTGAAAAACTGAATTTTATGAAGCTAGCCACTATCAACAAAGAAGGGAAATAACAGAAAAGCTGTCCCTGGAATCTATAGTCAAGAACTACACATAGATTTCTATACATTCCTATACCTTTCTAATAATTACATCATGCCAATGATTCAGGAAAAAAAAATTTTCCCAATGTTTTCAAAAGCAGCTTTGTAGAAATCAGGCAAACCTTTTTTGCGTACCAGTGAAACTTTTTTTTTTTTTTTTTTTTTGCATAGGAAGCATTCTGGTAAACGCTAACAGTTAATGATGAAAAGAAAGAGAGATACCTAATTTAAAAATCCAATTAAAAAATAATAGAACTAAAATAATGGCCAAAAAACTAAAATTCTCAAGTCAAAAGAGATAAATATAATAAAAGCATCCTTTTAAGCTAGATTTAAAGCAGGTAGAATCAGGAAGATAAAATATCCCTGATTTTAGAAGATGGTGTTATGTTCACAGATATTTAAATAAAGATAAAAGTCTTTCTTTTGCTCTTGTCTTCCCCAAGGAGCAGGAGAATGACCTTTACGTTAGAAAGCATACATGATCACTCAAGTCCCTTCCAACTTGAACAGAAGGGATTCTAGGGACATTTCATTTTTCAGCAGATTGATGAAGTTTGGGGTAAATACCACCAGACATATGATTTCAAATCTAGAGAACTTTTGGAAGTTTTATAACTAAAAGGCAACTTTTCATAAGATAATGTATCTGCTATCAAGAGAATGAAAACATGTTAGAAATATGAATGTATGGACCCATGATAAGATACACATATTCAAAGAATTGCATTGCTACCTATGACTGAAAATAAAAACCTTAAATTTGGAAGTTTGGTGTTAAGGAGCTTAACCTTTAGCGTTTCAACAGCAGTCTTTTTTTTTTTTTTTCAAATATTTGAAATCACAGACTGCTTAAACATATATCATTATGTTATTAAAAATGTTTGCTTAACAGTAGAGAAATTCAGACCATGTTCTGAGTTGCAACCAGAAGGAAAAGCCAAACTTCTTTTTCACTCAAAAATACAACCATGATTTTCCATATTAGTCTATGTGCTATGATCACTCTCTCATTGTTTCCTTAGAAATAACTGACAAGGAAGCATTGAATTTGTGCAAATACCAGGATAAGTGTAAAGATAATTAACTAATGTTATGGGGAAACAATTTACAATGTTTAAACAATATAAGTTAATATGGTATAACTATGGCATCATATAAGTGCTTTTAAATTGTTTATTTCTTATAGAATTCTCAGAGTACAAAGGTAATTTGGAATCTACATTCTTTTAAAATCAATTGAATAAAAAACTAAAAAAGCTTTTTAAATAAATAAGTTTAAAGTTAAATATATGTGTGTATGTATATATGTATATGTATATAGGTACATGTGCATAAACACACAGAGATTTTTGTTGTTTTATTTGTTTTGTTTTTGTAGATGATGTTAGATCATAGAATTTCTCCCAAGAAATGTGTTGTTAAGCTGGAACCATCAGATCTGCCTTAGTAGTGCCCCAGAACTGTTATGTTGTAACTTGAGGTACACTCAGACAGAAATAGGTTTATGAAAGTAACTTTATCTGTGACTTAAAGGGAAGGGTGTAGTAAATGTAATATTAATATGCTTTCTGCTTTGACTTACTAAATACATTGCCTAAAGCATTTTGTTTCCATTGTATGGTGGGAGAAAATGTACAGATAATGTTTAGAAATGCAAAGAGAATGGGAAAATTCTAATGTTTAGACTTAGGATTAAGCAGCAAAATCCAGCTATTGTGCCAAGATGATTTTCTAAGTAATTTAATTTCAATCTTCTTTCAGAAATCAGTCACCAATCCAAAAAGAGTGAGACCACACAGTCTTTCTAAAATATAGAGAAGATGACTTTGTCCTCCACTAAGTCTTGCCTAGAATCAAGAGAAAAAATAAGATATAAGAAAAGTTAAGATCAAATACTCCCATTCCAGGCCCAGTGACGTTGGAAAGAAAATGAGAGAAAATGGGAGAGTAAAGTGGCCTAACAAGGATCCCGATATTCCCCTTTGGTGATTTGTCCCAGACAGGGAGAAAAGCTTCATGCCATTGAGGATAAGCTGAGGTCAGAAACAGGCTATTATCTTGACTCTAAAAGAATTCAGGTAAGAGCTGACCTATTCCAACATCTATCTGGTGTGTAGCCACTTCAATGAGCTGGCAAAATAGAGAACAAGTGGGGATGGAAGGACTTGAGAATTAGCCCTTCCTGAATCAGCCTTAGTACCCAGATGGCTCATGTAAAATTTAAGAATCTAAGCTGAAGGGAATAAAAGGGGCTTCTTGGCAGACTTATCACAAAGGACTTTGTAGAAAGAGCTATGATGTGAACCCCCAAAGTCAAGGCCAAATGTAATATTTTACCAGACCTAAGAGAGTACTCCATCTCCAACGAGGGCCTTGGTAATACCAGGCCAGTTTTATCACCAAAGCCATAGGATCCCAACCCAAAATGAGAGTTACTCTGGCCACAAACTTTAGCTGTGTATGACAGCAAGCAGTGTCAAGTTAAAAAGGAACATCTAATTTGAGGACCCTGATCTTCCCCACCTCCACAAGGCTGTACAAGTCACATCCCTTCTCCATACACCTTAGGAAACACACTGCGAGAAAGGAAAGCTACAGAACAACTGGGCATTTTTATCCTAAAAATTCAGACTATTTTCTAAATGGACTATTTAAATTACGAGATTCAATTAAGCTTTAAACCACATAAGGCATTTAAATTTTTTCTTGTTAATTAGTAAATAGGAGTTTTGGAAGAAAGCCAATTAATTATGAATGTAATAAAGAAACTGCATCTTTATTGTACATTTTAATTGTGAGATGAATTATATTTGTGAATCTGCTACCTTTGGTTTTGCCCACTCACAAAAAATCTTAATTCAAATTGTCAGTAAGTTCCATCCCTACAATAATAGTTCTTTATACTGAGATTTTATGAGTACAAAGTAATGATTTCTGAAAAAGAGTAAATCCATCATTAACAAAAAAAACATAGAGTTACCTTAGGTATAAATCTATAGAAACGTCTAAAATATATAAATTCGGGTTCTTGTGCTTCATTTTCTCTTTCAAAAGAAGCAAGGCAAACCCTTAGGTGAAGCTCTTGGGCTTGTCTTCATTCTGGTTCAGTCTCCTACATTATCTACTTTTCTCTGCATCTCTGAGGTTTTCTTGTCTCATGTCCTAGATGTTCTCTTATTAGGGCCTTTTGTTTTTGTCTCTGCTAACATACTAATTCTAAGTCCCCATTGATGCTCAATTTAATGAATTTCTATAGAAGTTGGCTGTCTCAAATATGCATTACTACACTCTGGTTTTTTTTGTTTGTTTGTTTTATAATCCTAGGCTTGTCTTGTGTCATCCTAAAGTTCTTTTTCTAGCAATAAGGTAATATCTTCAGGACCAAATCTTCAGGACCAAATGAGAAGGGCTCTCCCTGGGGTTCAGTACAAGGATACCATGAGAGTCCCACGCAGTATCATTAAACATCCCATACTACACAGTAGTGTGTAGGCTTTATTCCTAAAAGGGATCTTAGACATTGCAACCTTCCCACATGTTTACCCCTAGATTGATGCCTACAATTACATTTTTGACAGCAATAGTTTTGCATTTATTACTTGCAACTTTGAATGAATTGCTTGAGTTTTTAGTATTTTTTTGATTACTCTTCTGAATATCTTAAACTTTTGCAGTTACATGAGTACATTGCCTTTGCTTAGTTAAATTAGAATTTAGAACTTAAGAAAGTTATATTTAATGAGACTGTAAGAAAATTTTGCTTGGGGACATTTCACAGACTAATAATTAAGATTTTTATTCTCCTGTGAAATCAAACGATAATATCTCTGTAATGCAGTCAAATTTTCATTAAAAAATAAAAGGAGAAATGTCTTTTCTGTTCTGTTCTTATATAAACACATTTTTTAAAGGCCAAAAATTAGAGACTAGGAAAATGAATATTTCATTTCCATGAGATGGGCACCGAAACCAATAAACAACGTATTATAGAGATCAAACTAACTGCATGTTTTTTGTTTTTTTATTTTTGGTCCCATGTCTTGGATGTGGCTTCCTTTTGATAGCAAGACTCTGGTCAGCTGAAGCCAGACACAGGAGAGAACTTCCATTTCTGTGTTGGGTCTGTCATTTATGGAATCTGAGGTGAAAGAAAGAGATTCAGGATGAGGAGATGCAATTTGCTAATATGAGTACATAGTCGCTAAGATACCATATTCATGCACTCAAGAAATAATCAGTCTTCTATTTTGTCTCAAGAACTAAAATGTGCACTCTAGAGTAAATAAAGACACAGTTTCCAGCTTCCAGTGGCTAGCAGGAGAGATATGATGAGCAAAAATTATCCTAATAAGGAAAAGAGAATGGCTTCAATAAAAACAGTACCAACAATAATGCTAGAGAAGATCAGAGGAAGAGACCTCTATCTCAGTGTTTGGGGAAGGTTTGCAGTAGAAGATGGCTTTCCTTGAAGGATAGATGTGATTTCCCAAAGTGAATATGAGGATTGCGGCTTTTATAGGTGGAGTGTGAAAAAAAAATCTATGAAAAGAAAACCAGTAAGTCTGTTCACAGCATAGAGGTGACAAAAAATTCAGAAATAGGGACAAGATAGCAGTGAGGAGTACAGCCACAGAGGAGGAAGAGAAAGTGCTGCATACAAGGAAGAAAGGCAGGAGATTCTTGCTTTTCTGCTGCAGCCCTGCTACAGACTCCCAAGGCACTGTCAGGAAATCAAAACCATTTTCAAAAGCTGCACAAGTAAATAAGATAGGCTTGTTCAACAAACAATAATGTAGGCTATTTAAGAACATAATCCCCTAGAACAAGAAAAGCTGACTGTCTAGGGTGCATCTCCTTTCTGCCATATTAGTTTGAGTTGGTGGGTTTAAGATCTGTGCCTCATTAGAAATAACAATGTAAAGAAGATCAAATAAAACTTACATAAAATGTTTTATTCAGCTGAGTTTTTGCTGAAATTTAAATTAACCAGATAAAACAAAAAACAGTGGAAAATGGTTAACAAAGTCAAAATTCTATAAAATCTCTGTATAGTGCAGCCATAATTTTTCAGAAAGGTTGTCAACTAGAATAAGGGGACATTTGCTTGTATTTCATCAAAACTATCACATCATCTAGAACAGAGATATTCTGTGACCAATAAGACTTCTAAAAGAATTATTCCAACAAATTTAAAGAATTGCTTGAATTATCATTTAGAAATAAGTTTGTGATTATTGTGAAAACAGAAGAAAAGTTTCTATGAAGACTGCACACAACACTGCTATCCTATTTTATGACTGTGAAACAACAACTGCCAGAGAGACAACCACGGGCATTACACACGCAATTTCAAATTGTCCAATGAACACAGTGTGCCACCATTGTTCGTTTTCATTACTCACTAACAAGTGATTTGTTAATGTATCCTTTTAATTTAGGGAAGATATTCAAACAACATCATGATTCTAGAATCATGACCACGGAATTCTGATACATAGTTTTCAACAGAAGGCCATCTACTAGGTCTATCTATTCCAAGCAAGTCAATCACACACAGCCCTGGTCCAGCAAGACCTCAGTATCTGAAGAGAAAGTTCAGAATCAAAGACAGCAAAGGGGAGAAAGGGGCAATATAGCATAACTAGACTTTGCAAATTTTTCTCACTGTTCTGTACTACATGGCTTAATGCGAGACTGAGCCATTCATTTTTAATAAATCTAGTTCAAGTGGCTACTTAGAAAGAAAAGGTAACAAAGTCAATGCACATTAAAAAGATGACCTAAATTTTCTTCCTAATGATTTAATCAATGCTGGCCTAGAAACAGGGGGAAAAAAGACTTTAAGGAAAAAGATGAAGTAGAAGCTTATCATCTTTCAGCAAATTTGCACTCTGAGGGAAAATATCCATCTTATCTTCTATAAAGTGATTTGTCAAATACAATCTTACTATAAAGTCAACCCAAGTATAGATTAGAAAAAAAAATTAAAAAAAAATTCCAATTTAAAAAAAAGTCCACATCTCACCCACCTCTAAAAAATGTAAAAAAGATTTTTAAAAAGCTTATTTTAAGTGTGTTCTTACCAGTAAGCCTACATACAGACTTAATATACAGGTTAGCACGGAATATCAGATCTAGAAGTATAATGGATCTCTGTTTGTGACTTTAGGCAAAGATAGTACCATAAATTGTAGAGTTCTCTAATTATTCTACTACCAAACAGTTGCAAATTTGGGCCTGGGAGATCTGTTTTATAAAAAACAGTATACACAATCAATCAAGTAAGCCACCAATTTTTGAGGTCTTGATTGAATGCTTATTATCTACCAGACATTGTTTGAAATATGAGGAGTCTGGTGACACAAAATTAAAGTAGACATAGTTTCTGTCCTTAAGAAGCTTATCAACTGGAGTTGAGGGGAAGGAGTCAGAATAGGTAAACTGAAAAATTAAAATACAATATAACAAGTGATATAAAAAAAGGAAGAGTATGGAGT
The DNA here is from genome assembly GCA_004027375.1 of Macroglossus sobrinus. Classification (NCBI taxonomy): domain Eukaryota; kingdom Metazoa; phylum Chordata; class Mammalia; order Chiroptera; family Pteropodidae; genus Macroglossus; species Macroglossus sobrinus. The sequence goes on along the minus strand of PVKZ01003360.1, from coordinate 69,246 downwards.
AATTTTCTGGTAAAGTCTAGATTTCAGGAAACCTAAGTCTGCTCTTTTTTTCTCTCCCTCTCTTTCTTAAATCAAAATCTTTAAAAATTTTCTCATTCTTCACACCCCAAGGTAGACCTAAATGTTATACTGTGTACACTGAAAAATGTTAACGAACATGAGAAGCAAATCTTTTTGTTTAAAATAAGGAAGCTACCAGCACAGGAAAAATGGTGTCCATCTGCCAGAGACAATGGCAGCTGTTTCTCCACCCTTCCTCTTGAAGCCACAAAACTCAGTCTCTCCCTTTCTGCATCTGAAGGCTCCCAGGCCACAGTCACTCCACTGGAGCCCAGGGTATGATCCAAAAAATGATTCATGGTCAACTGTGGCACCTCAAAGTGTTCCTCAAGATGCTGTTGCTGTATGTGCCCTGGGAGACAAACTCTTTGTGGTTAGAGGATATGAAAGACACACTAAGTTGAGTCATACGATGCACAGCAAGATAAAAGAAAATAGGAAGTTCTTGTTCACATTGGAAGAGCTGGTGCATGCATTGCAGTGTGAAGCCGGCATGAAGCTCTCTTTGTCAAAGGGAAGAAAAATGGATACTTTTAAGAAATAGAGTAGGAAGAAGAAGAAACACGTTCTTTCCTCCAGTTAGTAATTGAACATGAAAATGTATGTGTCATTTTAACATGTAGTTATAATTGCTCTCATTTGTGAAGCCAAAACCATTTTTAAACCTGAATAATATATAGATGTTAAGTTTATGTGTTGTTACAGCTGATAGTATAAATGCAAATCCACTAGCCTAGGTTTAGCCTCATTACTTTAAAATGTTAAAGGAAATTGATAGTAGTCAAGGTATGAGAGATTATAAAAGCATTGTTAATTTTTAAGAGTCTGATAAGTCAAAAACATTCTAAAAATGTTTCAAAAAAACATTTCTACTTCAAAAAAAGTTACTCTATTATGCGAAACATAACTGATATAAAACAAAACATCTAAAGCTTAAAATGGAAAGTCTGATTTTCAGTAAGACATCATTCTCTTGTTCAAACAATATCATAAATAAGTAAGTAATACCCCACATTTACCAAAAGAACAACTTTTATTGTTTTGAATCAAAAATAAAAAACAACTTATTGACATAATTTGTTATGATCACAGTATTTTAAAGTTATCACAATCTTTTACAGTACCATCATCCAAAACACACATATAAATTTGGTGTTCCTTAACATGTTGTCTTGTTAGATTTGTTATCAGTAAAATATTACCATAATTTTCTATAAGCAATCTATACAATAAAATATTGAATATTTATCATATTGATACAAACTATGACCTCAGCTTTAAAGTTTCAGGGCCTCACTTGTATAGAAAGTATATTCTTCTCAAACACTTTTGTGAACTCTGTCAACACCTACCATTAAGTTTAACACGTTTTCAAAAACAATTTTTAAAGTGCAGTAAAACTGAAAAGATGTTCTTTGACATTAACACTTGGAAACATAAAAATGTTCAATATCCACAATAAATTCTCTAATTATATTTCATGTACCAGTACATGCTTTTCTGTTCATGTTATACTTACCTAGTAGAAAATGTTGACAATATATACACTACAATAAACAAATTTATTTTATCATTTTTTTTAACACGTACAGCACCTGGTCTTTCTAGGTGGTCACCCATCCAAGTAGTAACCAGGCCTGACCCTGCTTAGCTTCCAAGATCAGATGAGATCAGGCACATTCAGAGTAGCATGGCTGTAGATCAATAAACAGTTTTAAATTAAAAAACAATATAACAATAAAGGCTAGTTGGATAGTACTTTACCTTTAAATTTTTACTTCCATTTATCCTATTATAAAAAATATTTAAATAAAAGTTTTAAAAACTTCTTAATGAAAGTAACTTTTAAAGTAATGTACAATTTTGAATTTCTACAATATGTTCTTTTAAACAGACATTGTAGTGTATTATGTGAAACCAACAGTAAAATCCAGAGAGACACTTAGAAAATGTACTACTACTTTTTAAATTTAAAAAAAAAAAGCAACATAAATTGTACAAAGCTACTTCTACTTTGATAGATTGCATTTAAATAAAATCAATTTCCTCTGGTTAAAGATGATAGATGATAAATGATAAATTAGATAATAGAAGATAGATGATACATAGATGATAGATAGATATATGATAGATAGATATGATAGATAGATGGATAGATAGATAGATAGATAGATAGATAGATAGATAGATAGATAGATATTTAAAAATAAGGAAGCTTCATTTCTACAAGTCAGAGTATCTCACTTCTTAAGTAGAGATGCAAGAATATTTTTTGCTAACATCATAGAGTGAGCAAGCAGGTCCCATTTTTCCAAAATTTGTCAAGAAACAGATCTTCAAATAGCTTGCATCCTTTTCTTAACTAGACAATAGTTGGGTACCTTAATCTCTCTGAATTTCAGTTTCTCCATCTGTAAAATGACCACAATAATAATCCCTATTTCACATAGTTGCTGTCTGAAATAAAGTAGCAGTGCTAATAAAAACAAGTAAAGTGCCTGGAATCTTTAATAAATGATCAATACATATTCACTCTGATTAAATAACTCAGTTCTGAAGATTGTGTCTATTATTGATAGTTATGGGACAAACAAGGTAATGTATGATATTGGATTTTGAACATATATTTTGCCTCATGTATAGTATCTTGAATGCTGCATTTTCAAAATTAGGTTTGAAATGTACCAAAATTTCCAGCAATTGCTTTATAGTACCATAGTTATTGGTCTTTTAAGCTTTTTTAAGCAGTTGTAGTACAGCTTAACAATGAAAAAAATCGACCACAACTGCAAGCGAGGTAGAAGAGTAAAGATATTGGTAACACACAGTGTCCAGGAGGAATAGGAGGAGACCAATTTGAGGGAAAGGTTTTCAAATGTGGAGGGTTCACTGCGAAGTAGACTTCAGGATTTTGGTAAGGATCAGATAAGCATGAGCACCTTGGAAGCAAGGTTTCAGACTGGTGAGGTCTTTCAATTAGACAAGGATCTTCAAGTGAAAAACTTAAGTCCACATTAGAAAAACATTATGAAGAAAATCTAACCCTTCCAAAATAATGCAGTAACCTTACTGATGTACTGGTCCTCATTTTGGAACTGAGAGAAGGGCCAGAAAATTTAGCTGTCCCAGTTTCCATGGTCTAAACACATCAGGCTTTTAACAGCTTTAAGCAAAAATTTGCTTGTGATCACAGAACAATGTATGCTTAACCTACAGCTTCCAAAACGTTTTTTGACTGCTTCCCATCTCTACTGCTTTGTTGTACTCTGGGAATGCTCTCCCCACTTCCCCTTTCTTCCTGTTTCAACTATACGCATCAATTAAGACATTCAAATGCCATCTTGTCCGTGGAGCCTCTTCAGTGCCATCAGCTCTGATTTCTTTAACTTGGTTCTCTGTCCAGGCAGACTTCAAAGATAATGTAAGTTTGGTTCCAGACCACCGCAGTAAAGCTGATATCGCAGTTAGTCACATGAATGTTTTGGTTCCCAGTACATATAAAAGTTATGTTTACACTGTGCTGTAGCCTATTCAGTGTATGGTAGCATTATGTATAAAAATATATAGATACCTTAATTTAAAAATGCTTTATTGATAAAAAATGCTAACCATCATCTGAGCCTGTTGGAAAAATGGTGCCAATATACTTGGTCAACACAAACCTTCAATTTATAAAAAATGCAGTATCTGCAAAGTACAATAAAGTGAAGTGCAGTAAAAGTAGGTATGCCTGTATTTTTACGACATTTGATTTCTATCTTGATTACATCTTACTACACTCTCAGGAGAAATGGTCCCTTGCGTACCTCTTCTGAATGTGAGCTCTGTAAGTTTCAGCACTCTGCTTCCACGTCTTTGTACACAGTGCACTGCCGTTTATAAGTATTTAAAAACTTCTCTGAAGTGAGTGAATAAATGAAGGCTACGTGGCTTAAAGTTACAATGTGTGCTATTTATGACTGCATAGCAAGAGTGATAACAGATACTATGCTGGCTAAATAACCATGTTCTTTTGGAAACTGGCCTTCATTCACTTTTCTGAAACACCACAGAGGCCTCAATAAATTATTGAACCGTAACCTATCTCCTGCATTTCCAGATGACCTACATTTTAAACTTCAGACCAGTGAACCAATTCACAAATTGGATTGGAAAAGCTGTTTTAAAAAAATGCTCCTGGATATAGGCTTCCTTGAAAGAAAATTTGCTGGATGCACTCAGTATTATTGGACTCGTCACTGCATATACAGCTTCTTGAGCAAAGGTTAGCATTTGAAAGGAAAACAGGAATGCACATAACCATTTCCTCCCTGCTTCACCTCTGTACTTTGTGTCACTTTGTCAATGAGGTGTTTTCTCATTACACTGCTAATACTCCACACCACCTGCTCCTCCTTCACTGCCTTACTTTTTTTCTTTTCTTAAAAAATCTCTGTAACATATTATATCTTTTATTTAACTATAATGTTTATTGTTTATTGTCTGTCTTCCTTGCTAGTATGTAAGCTAGACATTTTGTTTTGTTTTGTTCACCGATGTACTGATATATCTGAAGAATCGACAACAATGTCTTGAAGTCATGAATAAATCAGTGATTCAAGAATTGTTCTTTTAAAAAATATATTTCTTCTGAGGTAAAAGGCCAGAAGTAGAACTACTGAAGATATAACCTAGGAAGACTGAAGAAATTTAACATGCCAAGAAGAAAAATATATATATAATTATGTTTACATATAGAGTCTCAGATAAGAAACGGACAGTGGTGAAACCTAATATAAAACCTCAGCTGTGCCCTCAAAGACTGGGACAGCTTGTAGGTACAGTACATTACCAGAAAGAAAACAATCTACCTTTAGCTGGTTGTGCATATATGTGCAGAGGCGGTTGCAAGACAACTTTTTCCACTGAGTTCCTTCTCAGTTGGTTTAGAAAAGGCTTCTCAGCCACAGCACTTTTGACATTTTGGGCTCAATGAACCTTTTTTTGTGGGGTCTGTCCTGTACATCAGGGGGTGGTTAGCAGCATTCCTGGCTTTATTTGCTAGTCACCAGAATCATCTAACCCCAAGTTGTAGCAGGCAAATATGACTCCAGAAATGGCCAAATGTCATCCACTGCCAAATGAAAGTGGGGCAAAATTGTTCCTTGTTGAAAATCATTGGTTTAAGTCAGCCTGAGTTGAGCGTCTTCTTGTCCTTCCCTCTTTTGCCTCCCTTCCTCTTCTTTCCTCCCTCCTTCTTTCATATCTGTTTTTCAACCCCTCTGACTTCCCCAGAATGTCCGGGCTCCATCCTGGAGGCTTCTTGAGTTTACAATGACCACCATTCTTGGCTTTGTTCTGATAACCTAGTGCATAATATTTATTGACCATTCCAGGAGTAAGTTTAGGTCAGTTAGATCCTTCATAACAGAGTATCTACAAAAGAAAAAAGAAAGAAAAGGAAAACGAGTTATCTCATTAATATTGATCACCTTTCATAAATAATTTCTGAGTATTGTTAGACAAAGGTCCTGCCTTTAATACTCCACCCAAAGGCATCGAAAGAAAGAAGAGAAAGAAACAGAGAACCTCGTTTGCTGCACAATATCTCCTGCATACTATATATTTCAGAAGTTGGAAAATGGGGATCCTCAATGTTGAGCACTCCAAAACAGTACAATCCTTTCAATAATACATTTAAATCAGACTGACTTTCACTTCTGATAGCTCTGAGAAAGAGACTAAAATGTATACCCCCAGTTAATGATAGGGGAGTGAAATACTGTATCTTATTTGTTCTGCTGGTTTTTTTTTCTACTAATTTTTAAGTATCAAAATCTTTGTCAGGATCTAGCAGACACAAGGAGGGGTAGAGAAAGTTATTAAGAAACAGTGCCGCCTTTGATCTTGATACTTGCCTAAAAGAAAAAAAATTTAAGTCTGCTTTAGCCTTTAAATAGTTTTGCAAGTCACATTTCATGACAACACCGTCTAGAAAAATGCACTGTGAGCCCAAGTCACCAGTACAAAATCAAAACATTCACTATAAATATCACGGTGAATCAGATTGCACCAGAGAGAAATAAACTCCCAAGGAGCAAATCTGAGATTTTCCAGGAAGCCTGGGTTCTTTCAGGGCATTATAGGGATCAGATGATGGGCAAAAATTTAGGAGATCTCTGAACACACAACTATCTAGACACACACCCACAATTAAATTGGGAATTCATCTTCCTGCATTCACAGCAAGGATATAAAAAGCAGAGACAGAAGGTTGATCTAAATTAAAAACTGTTTCCCTCATGTCTTTAAAACTCTTGTACTTTTTTTCTCTTTACAACCAGCTTTTCATATCTCCTGACTATTTATTTACAGATTTTTTGGCTTTGAATGTACTATAAGTAAAATGTTACCAGCATCCCTTATGTTACATCCTCCTGAACACCAGATGAAGTTGCTTCCAATTGCAATCAGCCTACGATTGCTCGTTTAATCTCCACTGAAGCTTCTGCTTTCAGACTCAGGTGGCCCAGAAGAAAAAAGGTAGAGGAAACAGGATGAGATTTAAAAAAAAATCCAAAGTATTTTGGCATCAGCATTTCAAAGCATCCATTGGTTCAATGAAGTGAAAAGGGAAAATGCTTATTTATGGAAAAATAAGACACACTAGGCACAGTAACTTTCATTTTAAGTGAGTGCTTGCTAAACATAAACATACTAAAGATATTTAACAAAAAGCTGATGAGATGTCAAGTAAGATAAGTTTGTAGTAAGGGAATCACTCATTTTCTTGTAAGAAAGTGAATTTGAGTTAGATTTAAAAGGAAATTAGAGATGCAGCTTGTGGAAAAAAAAAAAAAGAAAGTTGTTAGAAGAATTATCTTCCTAACAGGACATAGAAAGCCCCAGTGTTTATAATGAATATTTAAAGCTACTGATCTTTATGAAAATTTTATTAAATTTTATTAAAATTATGTTCTGATTCCCATTCTGCCAGTAATCAGTCTCTGTGACCTTATAAATACTTCTCTTTCCCGTATCTCTGTTTAATGGCTTTTTAAGTAAGATGATTAGTCTAGGTTATATCTTAAAGTCTACCAAAACAAATAGACAAAATCTGTGTAGCCTCTGGGTACTCTTCTAGTCCTAAAGACTTACCTAGAGAACATGAAAAGGTCATATCTTTTCCTTTATTCTTTATTTTTAAAACTCTCAAATGCTTAATTATAGTTTCTTTAAAATGTCTTGAAGAAAAACAGAAACATAAACATATCCACAAAATGAGTTCTAGTTATTTGTGGAGCAGGCAGTTATTGAAAGAATGTGAAATAAATGACCTGTAAAGGTTCATCCTACTAGTCTGTTGAAATGTTTTAAATTTCTACCTTTTTAACTAGACTGACATTGTACTAGCCAAGAGAGATAAAAAAAAGATATAAGCAATCTAATGTATTAACAGGACTTATAGAATATCTGATGTGTAGTGGCCACCCATTCTTACCTGAAAATAAGAGCACTTAGGGATTGGAACTAAGTCAGATAGAGTTTGGAGGTAAACTGAAAGAAATGCGAAAGGCATAGAGCTGAGGCACTGCAGAGGAGGGCTAAAGCATCCTATAATGAGGAAGCCAGGGCTTTCAAGCTAAGTATCTCAGAAAACCAGAAGACACTGTTTAGCCAGGGTGGGAATGAGCAAAATTTGCTCAGGTTGCATAGAGAAGAAGGTAGACGGTCACCAAAGATAAAAATCTACTCTATGGTTTTACCAAAGACTCTCCTTGTTCAAATACAAAATATTTGTTTAAGAATGTTGCCAGACCCACTTCCAAACACATCTGCAAGTCAAAATGTCACACATATCCCCCCAAGCTAAACCCTCCAACCCCAGGGACCACTGAGTCTTCTTTGACTTGGACATCAGAGGCAAGCAAGTTGGTCAAATTACCTTAGAATTGTACACAATCTCCAGAAAATGTTTGAGCATTGTGTACAGGAGAAGAAGGCATTGGACCCAACACTGGGAAATCTCTCCATTTCAAAGAATGTCCGTTCCATCAAATTATTAAAATACTTATGATTCAGGGTAAAGGCTTCTCAAATAAGAATGGGACAAGTGGAGAAAGTATTTATGGTGAAAAATTTGAAGATGAAAGTTTCTATTATAAGCATGACCAGGAGGGTTTATGGAGCATGACAAATGGAGGCTGTAATACAAATGGTTCTCAGTTCTTTATCACAACCATTCCAACTGCACGTTTAGGTGAGAAACATAGGTATTTGGCCAAATAATCAAGGAAAGGGGGGAAAAAGTAATAATTAAAGGAATGGGTATGGCAGGAATTCTGGAAAATGTAGAAGTGAAAGGTAAAAATCCTGCCAAAGTGTGAGTTACTGCTGAATGTGGAAAATTGAAGGAAGGGAATAATTGGGACAGATTCCCAAAAAATGGCTCTGGTGATAATCATGGAGAGTTCTCAGAAGCAGATATAGATTTTTTTAAATGTAGATAAAACATTATTAATAAAAGGAAACTTAAATTAAAAAACATTATAAATACTTTTTTTAAGTCTCAGAACTGAGAGGACATTAAAAATATATATAAATTTTTAAGATATGTGGAAGTTTCAAAAGCTGCTATTGAGAAAGCAGAAAGATTGAAGCTGCAACCTATAGCTTTAAGCTGCATGATGAATACTGGTGCTCATCAACTGAAGATGTCAAATTAGCCAGAAACAATTGACAGTTGTTTGGAGGCCCTTGAAACAGACCCGTCAAATACCAGAACATTGTACTATAGAGCTCAAGAATGGCAAGGATTAAAAAAAAAAAAAAAAAAAAAAAGATCAAGCATTGGCTGCTCTTAAAACAGCTCAGAGATCGCACTAAAATATAAAACTACCCAGGCAGAATTTCTGAAAGTCAAATAAAAGATAAGGCTCAAAAAGATAAAGAGAACGTAACATATGCAAAAATGTTTGCTTTATAAAGAGTTCAGTTTTGCTTAAATATATTGTATAAAGGCAATAAGAAAAATTAAGGGGTTTTGTCTGTTATATATGATTCTTAATGTGCTTCCTTTGATACCTCAGTTCTCTACTGTTAACACTTTAGAATATTAATATGGGTTTACTCTTAATAAAAGTGTTACAAAATATGGAAAAAAAAAAAGTTGCCATATGCAAAGACTGACTGGCCAGGTCTCTTTATCCCAAAATGAACAAGCACCAACCAAGCAGTACTGGCAAATTCTTCCAGATCTTGTGGACTTCAAAGTATGTGTGAGGAGGCCAACTGTGCTGTCTGACCAAGACTCCCCCGATAGAAGAGGAAACAAAGTCCAAGGGGACTGACCTGCTTTTACCAATTCAACTTCTAGAAAAAAAAAACTAATTATAAAATGCTGGAGTTCTTCCAGAAATGAGGCAAATTGGTGACTTAGTTGCTGAGTCAACTAGTCCTGTTAGACTGTCAATTATTGATTTTTTTCACTTTTAATGTTTTTAAATGGCAATTCTAGTATATAAAAGAATAAATGCATCAGATCATGCTGCCTTGATTCTAATGGCTCCTTCATAAGCCCTAGAACTAAATGAAAATGTATTGTATGAAAGAAGACTCTCCCTCCATGTCCACTCCTTGTTTCACTTTATAAAATTCCATTAAAGTACAATTTCTCCTTTTTTCCAGATTCAAAGGGGTTGGCAATAAGAAGGGACCGTGGAAGATTTTCCTTAACCCTGAATCAGCAAACCAAAAAGTAGAATTTGTTGCATTCTTAGTACAAAGGTCAGGGACCACAGCCAACATTTCCTTCCAGCGGAGCTTAGTGCAATAATTCTTTGAAGTATGTAATCTAAAGAAGCTTTTATTTCATGAAAAGTCTCCATCTGAGCATGTTTATTTTTCAAAAGGTAGATATATAAAGGCTAATTCATCTTCTAACACACATATTTTATAAACAGTGCATAATCTTAATGAGAGGGAGGAGAAATATGCAACTCTAATAATAACACAGATCTGTAAAATCTCTGATGTGCTGCTGAAAAAGCGAAGAAGAAAAAAAAGATTAGCATTTAGACCATTATGCTGGTCAACAAATATCCCCAATGTCATTTGGAAAATATTGAGCTATGAGCTTCATGTCCTGAAAATATGTGGATGTAGAAATCAATTTAGAACAAGTTTTTTTCTAATAAGGAATTCTAATTCTTTGTCTACATGTTTTTCTGATGTTTCTAAAGAGGTACAACTGGCCCACCATTGAAGAGATATGCCCTTTCCCTACAGAAAACAATGGTTATATATTTGTGTTGAGCAACTCTATTCTCTTTCCTGGCTCCTTTAATGTAAGATGGTTGGCTAGGGTTAAGAACTCAGCATCCTGTAACAACTAGTCATTTAACTCATAGCTAAGTTATGAGGGCCTCCCAAGACCACCACACTTCACACCTACTGATGATCCACCTTGATATACCCAATAGATGTTATTTACGTGCATAAAACACCTCCATACACAATGGCATTATGCTAAAAATAACTCTCCTTCCCAATTATAAAGGGGAATTGTAATGATTATAAATAAGGAAAATTTTTAACTGAGTTAATTTATCTTTTAAAAAATTAAAACATTCACAAAATGTAATAGTTTATATTTTGTAACATTATTTGTGATGCACTCTTACAGTAGGACACTTTTTGTGTCATAGAAGCATATAAATTAATAATTCTTAATAAATTATTCTAACCCAAAGTTAAAAGACAAAAATAAAATAAGTACATTTCAGTAAAAAAAAAAACTATAGTTTTTCAGAAAGCTATCAATTAACATAAGAAACTTTCTCTGAAAATTTTACTCTGCAATAGAAAAACTCTCCTGAAGCAAAATAATTTACCACTAAAATATAGTCTTTATCTAATTTAAGTCATGTCAGCTGAGTCAGTGCACCTAGTCAAGAAAGAACTCAAGAAATATTCTAAGGTAGGAATTTAAATTGTGGGAGAAAATAGCTAACATTTAAGTGATATTCAATTTGTTCCTAAACATGACTTATAAGATCTATCAGAGCCTGATGCTTACCTCCGTCCTTTACAATCTCATTCCCCCAGCAAAATGTTAGCAAATTAAATCCAAGAATATAAAAGTGATAACACATCATAAGGAAATGTAAAGTCAGTTCCACATTCTAAAATCAATAGATGTAATTTACCATACCAACAGATTAAAGCAGAAAACCATACAACAATCTCAAAAGATGTAGAAAATACATTTGACAAAATTTAACATCCATTCATGATAAAACTTCTTAGCAAACAGCAAATAGTAGAGAATTTCCTTCAGGTAAGAGATTGTATCACTAACGTATCTAGAACTGAGAAAAGAGGTTGATTACAAATATACACAGGTAATATGCTGTGGTGATAGAATTATTGTATATATTGACTGTGGTGGTAATAGTTACATGACTGCATGGATCATTCAAAATTTGTGGAACTCTACACTAAAAAGAATGAATTTTAATATTTAAAAAATATACCTCAATAAACCTGTCCCCCAAAATTAATAGTTACTACTTACCCAGTACAATTTTAATAATGCTCAAATCCTCTTATAAGTACAAAGTATTTACTATTCTTTCTTTTTTAAGATGAAGTGACAAAGATCTAGAATAGTGTTGTCCTATATTTCTTAAGGTGAGCCATGACTGCAGGCCACATATAACATCTTAAATTTTCTAGTAGCCATGTTTTTTTTTTTTTTGATGTATACAGCTCTTTATTATAATTCATAAATAAATCAGAAATTGACATCTTCTAAAAAAGACATCTAGGTTCTCACGGGCTTCTTTTTTCTGTTATGTAGTTAGAAAACCCAGTTTACTTGATAATAGTAAAAAAGGCAAAGTACCATTTTAGTTTCGTTATGACACTTTCATCTCATAGGATCTCTGGGTCTCCCAGGTTCAAGGATTATACTGTCCTAATAGAGCTGCCCACGATCAGTGCCTTCTGCAGTTATAAATTCCAACAGACCACTTGGCCAATGGACCATTCCATCACTTCCAGCTGTTAGGGGTCTGGAACCATGCCTGGATTTACATTTCTACTGTTACCCTTTGATTAATAAGGGCAGTCACATGTATCTTCAAAAAAGTGTTATCACTTTACCAACTCTTTCTGCCAAATAAAGGACGCAAAATCATTGTCAACTGCTGACAAGATATATAAAGCTCCTCCTCTCTCCCCAAATCAAGTTTTTTGGAATCTTGAGTGAATGCAAACAAAGCAAGAGCAGACCAAAAACTATTCTCCGAAAAGCAGTAACCATATGTTTTAAAGTCATTTTTTAAAAGCGGGTGAAATTAATTTTAGTAATATATTTTAGTTAACCCAATATATCAAAACTTACCCTTTCAACATGTAACCAATAATGTAATTAATAATAAGACAGTTTACATTCTCTATTTTATATTAAAAATTTGAAATCTAGTGTGTATCTTATACAGTCTCAATTCAAACTAGTCATAGTGGCTATGAAACTGGACAGAGCAGACCAAGAACTTTCCCAGAACTGCATTCAAACCCATGGTCTCACCTGTACTCAGTAACATTGACAAACATTTGTTGTACTGAATTGCATTTAATTGAATATTCTATTGTGAGCTGTAACAAAGTCACAATTTTGCAGTGGTTAAAAAGAGAGGAATTTTATTTAACTATTTGAACATTGAAATCAAGTTACAGGCAACTCATAAATGTTATCTTAAAGGATATTTTTCTCTGCTCTGATATAGATTCTCTCCTTAACAGAAATCAAAGGGCATGTGGCTTCAATAAACAAAGTGATGTCCCCACATAACAACATCTAACTGACAATTTAGTGGAGTGGAGTGGAAAAAAAGAAAAAAGAAAAACTTGTGTTGCCTGAGTAGACCAATCAGTAAAATTATAATGGTCATTATAGATACAGACTCAATGCTTTCCCTCAAAAGTAGGAATTGGGAAGAATGTGATATGTTTCTAGTTTTTTTACTGAAAATTATGATTAATACTTTCCACTTATAGTTTCTCCCTTTTTAAAATTAGGATAACATCTTTTCTACTTAGAATGAGAGAACTTTTAACTCCTAATCAATATGTTTTAGACCATGTTAAAACTACATAAAAGGCATAGTAGATGCTTAAAATATTTATGAAATGAGTGAATAGGTGTTAAAGAGAATGTGAGGAAACATGAATTCTCATACTTGATTCATGGGTGCCCCAAACTATACAACCCTAAGAGGATAATTTATCAAGTGTGTTCAGAACTATACTTTGCACATTTATTCTTTGGTCTACAAGTCCTTTCTTCAGAAATTTATCTTATAGGTTTACTTGCCCAAACTCAAAGTGACTTATTAATAAGATTATCCATCACAGCATTGTATGTAATTGCAAAAATCTGTAAATAATGAAAATGTCCCTCTGTAAGATACTAATTAAATAAAGATCTATAAAACAAACACTATATAACTGGAGAAGGGGAGGAAGAGGGAAAGAAGAGGCTATGTATTCATAAGGAAAGATCTCTAAGCTATATTGTCAGTGCAGAAAGGCAACGTAGAGAACATAAATATAATACTTCCCTTTGGATAAAAAATAGTTAAATAGAAATATATATTAATTGGTGCTTTTAGTTTCACAAAGAAGTTCTAAAAAGTACATAAAAACTAATAAAACAAGTTACCTCTGGGGCTGGTGGAGTGTGCAAGAAAGGAAAGTAAGCAGCAAAAATTTGATCTTCCATTTTGTAATGTTTTAATTGGTTATTTGTTTGTAAATTTAAAGTCAATTTTACTTTATCATTTTATTTAATTTTGAATTTTCTGAACCTGCTTCAGTAACACTTCCCCTGGACTACTTAATAATAAGGTAAAGCATAAGATTAAAACTAATTTTTATAGTTACATTTGTTAGATTCCACCTACATAACTTCCTACAAGGGTTATAATTCATTTATTATGTTTATCTATAAACAGCTCCCTAATTTAGAAAGTACAAAAATATTCTTGATTTGTGGATTTTTTATAGTAACTGCTTAAATGCAGGACATATTTAAAAAAAAACTTTCTAAGTACTTTATATATAGATTTCTTTATAGACAACATGATTTCAATAATGGATAAACTAAAAAATGCACTAGATATGGAGCTCTTAAGTTGGATATAAATGCTATGTGGAGCTTACAAGAAAGCTATTTTAAGATGTATAAGCTGAATAAAATGAAAAGTAAATAAATACATTATATTTTTCATAAGTAGAACTATAGCTATGTGGGTAAATAGATTAAATAATATCAATCTTAGTTCACATATTGGTTGCTCAATAAAGCAACATTCGCATTGTTGTTTGCTGTTTAGCTTAATATCCGATATTTGTCCTTTATTCCACCAAGGAATAGGTAAATGTAATGCCAGTCATTCTTTCCCCTCACCTTCCTCATCTTCCATTCCACAGACCCAATGCTCATGTCAAGGATTTTAAATCCTGTGCAATGTTGAGGTTTCAGGAGTATGATGGGGATAAAGACAGCCTCCCTCTAATCATTGGTCACCCACAGGTTAAAAACAAGATGTCTATCACCCATGCCCTTAGCATCCCATCAAATCTGGTCATTTCCTGCTGCTCTGTGCGATTTTCAGGGCCCAAGAGGAATCTTTCCTAAATATGACAACCTTGTCTAGTTCCTCTTTAGTGCTTTGCTACATCCTGGATACTGCCAAAAAGCTAAGCCTACTCTCTACTGCTCTGAAATCCAGATAACTCTCTCTCCTTTCCAGCCTAAGTGAATATCTTTTTATTTTCTCAAAACTCTTAGGTGATTCTGGGACTCATCCTGTCCAAAGTCGTAGACCAAGTCAGTATAAAATCTGTATGTGGTACAAGGTCTCCTAATTCTCCAGCTAGTGCACTCTTTATTATTCATTATGTACAAGTAAATTCTACTACCATCCTCAAAAAATCCAACATAGCACTTGATGAATTACTTACTGCAATAGAATGTGCACTCACATGAACAAATTCACCTAAGCTATGTGTGTTTAGGATGGCCACTTTAAGCCCTTAACATGTAGATGAGGAAGCTGAAATTCAAAATATTTAAGTTAATTTCACAGTGCCTACTTGTGGCCAAGCAAGAATTTAAAGTGTAGTCTGGTTGAGTTAGAGCTTAAAGTAAAATCATTAAGGTGTGCTACTCTGCTACATGTACAGAAGTGAATGCTGTTTTATATTCAACATATGGATGTCTAAACCTACTGAAATTTATATTGTTATAAATTAGTTTGTTAAGTACTACTTATTACTCAGCTTAGAGATGATGCATCAATAATGTCACATGACTGAAGGCACTCCAGTGTGCTTATAGCTATACTGCTATTTCCTAAAATGTTACTTCAGCAATTTATGATTTAAAGCCTCCAGCCTCCACTACAATATATATTATCTAGAAAAATAGTTCTTAATTACCAGCACAATATTTCAAAAAGCCAAGCAATGTTCTAAAGTATATTTTATAACATAATTATAGCAGAAGAGATGAATACTTGCATAACTGTATTTACTCTCTGCAGTAAATTTGGAAATACATACATACACACACATAACTATACATATAGTATATCTTTCTGTATTATGTTCTTCCTGTTAAATAGTTTCCAAATACAACCTTCCACAAATCAATCATTTTATTTTTTATTTTTTTTAGGTGAAGCAACGCTTGATTGACCTCACAGATTGCAAGGACCTTGTCAGTTTACAATCCCTTATTTTTTTTATTTTTTATGCCTACAGCACCTTGTCTTCCTAGGCTGTCTCCCATCCAAGTACTAACCAGGCCCGATTCTGCTTAGCTTCTGAGAAAAGACGGGATGGGGCTTGTTCAGGGTAGCATGGCCGTAGACAGATTAATCATTTTAAATACATTTTACAATGTAAGCCCATTCTTAATGTTACATAATTCTGTTTCATCAAGGTTGAAAATAGTTTACGGTTTGATAGTGTCTCAAGTTTATTAAACAGGATTTTATTTTTATACAATATAGTCTTCTCAAAAACTGGACTGTTGTCACATAGCTGTTCAATTTTATGAACCAGGACAAAGGGCCAAGAACCACACAGGACTGATTAGATTCATTAGGGCAATTTTGTCTGACTGGAACTATGGCGAATCCACAACACAAGGGCAAGGCTGGGAACCCAACTTTCATCAAAGCCATGCCTTGCATATGATAGGAACTTAACAAATATTTTTTATCAATTGACCTACAGAACGTTTTTTAAATGTTTAAATGGTCTGTTTTGTCTATTCTCTTTAAAATTGGTGGTTCTCAAATTTAGTTGCATACAATATAAATTACCTAGGGATCTTTTTAAAAAAGCAAATTTTGTTTCAATTGGGTTGAGGATTGAAGTTCTGCATTTCCTATTAGCTCCAAAGTGATATTCATACTACTAGTCCTTGAAATATACTGTGAGTAGCAAGGCTATAAACCTTTCTTCAAAAGAGGCTAGTGCTTACATAATTGTGTTGCCATAGCACCCTGTACTGCTCTGCTCCTAACTTATGACACTAATTATAATTTTGTATTTATTTGTCTATATTTCTTTCTAAACTATAATCTCCTTGGAGACAGGGACTCTTTCTTGTATTTCAGTGCCTAAAGAATAATTAATACTCAAAAAATACTGAATATCAATCAACCAGTAAATAAATATGTACAAAAGATACAACTCTATACACACCCTGGAACATATGTAAACACTCCCCAGGTCATTGGTGATTTTTCAAAGTCAGGACAAAATTTATAATTATAATTAGGACTGTTTTTTTCTTTTTAGTGCATTGTATACGAACTCATTTAATGCCTTAACAGCCCTTTATGAGGTGAGATTATTATAACTACCATTTTAAAGGTAGAAATGGAGACATAGACATGTAAACTACCTTATCAAAGTTTATACAGCTAGGATCATTGCTGGGATATGAACCTAGGCAGTCAGGCTTCACAGTCCATACATCTAATTACTACATGATGAAGATAAACAAAATCTCTCTGTGACTTTGGCAAGCATCTTAACTTTAATGTGCTTTATTTACATCTGCAGAATGAGGATCAGACCCTTATAAAGACTTCTTGGCAGAATCCTCCGTCTAGTTCATATTTGGGTATTCTTGTATTTAATTCTCTTCTTGTGCAATCCCACAGGTTTATGTTATGCATCGATGTGTAATTTTTCTTGACTACAAACATAAATAACAAAAGCTGTATAAAGCATGTGCACCAGAATAGAACATTCAACTAATATAAAAATGGGGGATCAATGAACCACCAGCACCTATGTGACCACATAGCTTTATTTTCCTCTTCTTATCTCATACATATTCCAGAGAAATTATATGTTATGTTGATATTCTCAAATCTGAGAGCTGCAAAGGTTTTAAGATGTATCCCTAGAAAAATATCAAGGAACTACATCATGTTCCTGGCTGACATTCTCTTATGTGAGCACTTGAATTATAAATCTTTGAATAATTAAGGAAAAATATGTGCATTTAAACATATCAGCTTTCTTTATTTAAAGGATGATAATACATAGCATTGTTTATGAAGAAAAAAATCATACAACTATTTTGAGAGATAAGTCACTATGGTAACCATGTCTCTGCTTCAATTTAGAAAGGCAATGCCTTCTGCTACTGGGAGATTCTCTCAGCTTTTAGCTGGAGTTATCACATATTATCTTATATGGTCTTTTGTTTGTCTTATACTAAATAAGTCTCCATGTCACCTTATTTAATGAAAAACTCTTTATCATTCTATAGAATAACTCATATTGCATATTTAATTAGTAAAAGGAAATTTTATTGGTTAGGGCATCCTGAAAGACAAAAATAATAGTAAAATATCTTATCCAGAATATTAACAAGGGTCATATATATCTTGAAACAATCAGTTGGTTCTATAGTAAATTATTTCAAATATCTATAAATTTTATTTTTCCCCAGAAAACCATTTCTTAGAATAAGAAAAGAAAGTTAATACATATAACTCTGTATTTTGCAGCATGATAACTTTACCTACATTATTTTGCAACATGATAACTTTAACTACATTATTTTGCATGCTAAATAATGACGCTAAATAATGCATTATTTAGCATCATTGGGAGATTTTCTTCCTGCTCTCCCATACAGTTATGCATGTGTTATAATAAAAAATAAATAAAGCTTTCCCAATCAGTGGTAAATATTTTACAAACAGGAAAGATCATAAATTTTGTTCTACTTTAATAATACTTCCCCAGTCCTATTCAGGCCCTTTAGTGCTTGCTTCACTGAACCAGAGAACTACAATTTCAGAACAATAATAATTGTAATAATAATAACTATCACTTATTAAGCACTTGCTATGTACCAGGCCCTATTCCAAGACTTCATGTGGACACTAAATTTACAAATTTACCACAACCAAGGAAAGCCAGAGACAATGCACATTTAAAGAACTCAGATATGTATGTGTATATATATATATACTTAGCATTGATTTTAATCTCTTTTAATCCTCACAACAACCCTCTGAGCTTGCTAAGGGATGTTGGGTATTGTACAGATCAACCTCCATGTCCTGTAAATCCTCCCTGAATCCATTGTACAGATTAAGAAACATGATTGTTTTTCCTTTGGTGTCATAGTTTATGAAATGAAATAAACAATGCATTGAATATACATATATGAAAAAGAGCTCAGGAACAATGGTTCATACTTGATAAAGAGAGATATTAGCTGGTGAGACATGTAATAAATACGCAACATTCCAAACCATGAATATACAAGACACCAGTATTTCCTATAATGATACATTAAAGCGCTATATTTGGTTTGGAGTTTGTTTTTTATTTTTACTATATCCCTTATATTCTGAATTTACATTTGATGTAAGCAATGATATTATGACTACTATATTCATACACAAGGGGGCCTGGAACTTAAATACTTGCATATACATCAGATGAACATGTTGTTGGCACTTGTTACTATCATTTCTTTTTCGTAAGAAGGTGGATGAGTAAACCATAGTATAAGAAAAGCAAATTATGATTTTGGTAGTTTGTTATAATATATTGTTGTATAAAAGAAAAATTATTTGATCAATTAGATTTTCTCTTTATATGAAACTATTATTTCCAAGTAAGTGTCCTTATATTTTTAAAGTGTTAACTATAGAGAATGTAATTAAATAGCAATGAAAGGTATTTCATCACTGCACCTGATAAACACCTGAAATACACCAATGTGATCAATTTTCAGTTATAAATAATTATCTGTATCCACAACATTAAAAAACCTAATAAACTAAGCATGTCATTTCATGACAACACAATGATGGCACTTAGTTTTCCACAATTCTGGTCTATACTACCTTTTAAAAATCAGCTCAGTTTATTTAACATTGCAAAGGTGCAAACTAGTGGTGATAGGATGTTTTTTACCCTTTTAAGTAAATAAAACTCAGACAATCTTTACTGATTATTCCAGCTATGTGTTCTACATTAGTCATTTCTCATGCTCTGTAATTCGAGAGCAAGGCTCATTTCATCAAAAAGAATATTATTTGAAATCTTTTGCAACATACGTAAACTATTTTTTGCAGTAAAATCCCAAAGGGCTTTGCACATTTTCAGTTAGGTGAGCTGAGAGTAACTGCTACTTTCTAAAGGTCTAATAATCTTTCTGGCCTTATGGGTGTTCTTAATTTATGAGTTATGCCTAAATACCCTAAGGAAATTGAAATAAGCAATTTATTTCACTAGTGTAGGTTCAGACCACTCATTAATTGGAAATTATTAATCCTAAAAACTCTCCTTGGAGGCAGGTAAGAGGCGGCTTCTTTAATATTACCTTACTCCACTCCACCCCACCCAAAAGGAAAGGAGGCTCTGTGGCTGGCACCCCCCCACCTCCTTCCCTCTGCCAGGCAGCTGGCATCTGAGATCTGACGAGGGGCACATATCCATTAGTCATGAACACACTAGACACTAAAACTGCTTTTTAATCTGCTTAAATGAGGTTGTTTATTTTCTACTTTTCGGTTATAGAAATAGAAGTGGAAATCTGCTTTCAAAGACCAGCCTACCAGCATCTCTTCCCTTGGTTCTCCTGACCTTCAGGCAATACAGCTTCCTGAATGGAGTTAAAAATGGACTGTCAAGCTGGCTTTAATTTCTGCTGCTCTGCCTCCAATGTCCTCCCACTGATCTGTTTATCACATCCTCCTTACCCCTTATGTTGTTGTTTTTTCTTACTGAGTTTTTAGCCTGGACAGCTGAAACTGCCTTTCAAGGCCCTAATCTGCAGATGCTTATGAGTAACAAAGTAATCCTATAGACCGGAGAGCCAACACTAGTATCTGCTATTTGTTGAGTCTTTCCCTCTCCAGGTATCCCCCGCCCTTTTTTCCCCCCAGACCCATCACCGTCATTAGGGATGGAGGCTACTCGGAACAAATCGTCTTCTACTGGCACACCAAAGCGGGGAAAAGGGTGGCTTAGAAACTTTGGGAGAAAACATTAGTTTGGCTTGTTGCTCATGGACTGTGCGAGCAGGTTACCTCTTTCTTGGACTCCTCGTCCCCCATGATGGGCTCATGTTCAGGACTGCGAATCAAGTCTCACGGGATTATCCCTAACAGGATATGAAACTCGGTATCTTCATTGCCCCCCAAGGCCCTTCAAGACTGCCTAAACCCATGTTCCTCCCCCTGGCAAAGCTCGCCAGCAACTTCTGCCTCCAGGAATGACAATTGCTCCCAGCGATCAGGCGGGTGAAGGAGGCTGCTAAGATCCCACTAATGGTTTTGTTTAGTTTCTTGGCAAATACCCCTTCATTCAAGCTCCCGGCGCTCCGGAGCCAGGTCTAATTGGAAGAGTACCAGGCTCACTCCTCTCGCGGGGAAAATGCATTAGTCATAGATGAAACAGCACGAAGGGTGCCGGAAGCCCAGAGTGATGAAGACCCTTCCTACAACGCTGGAGAGCCTTCGATGCCGGAAAGGAAAGCTAGATCGCACTGCGTTCAGGAGAGGACATAGAAATCCTGCGACACGGAATAAAGTTGCCTTGGTGAGAGACCAGAACTAGGTGCATGAATAATTTTCACCGAACATCCTAACTGAGTTAAGCAAAGTGTTCAGTATGACACCGCAAAGCCTCAGGTCATGGTAACAGACAAAGGGCAGAAAGCTTCCCGCTGCCCGGGACAGGAACAGCGAGGGCAGCAGCGGCGCGAGTGCGCGCGCGCGCTGGGGGAGGGGTCGCACCGAAGCATCCAGGTTGGTGGCGGGGCACTGGTCAGTTTTGGGCGAGTCGTGCACCCGGAATTGCGGTCACGGTGACTCGTGGTCCACCCTGGAAATAGCAGGTATCAACACTACTGCAATCTTGTCCTCAGTTCCCAGGGGCTCTCCTTAGCCGGCTGGAAGAGTCGGAGTTGAAATGCGACCCGACCCAGGGAGGGGCAGGGCGCAGAGCCCGGGCGGGCGGTGCAGGTGGGCGGGCCGGGCCGGGCCGGGCGAGGAGGCTGGGCCTATAAAGTGCTCGCTGTCCCCAAGGCGATGCAGCTGGTTGGGTTGGGTCAAAGCTGGGAGCGGATCACTGCTGGGGTCTGCAGGTCACTGAGCCCCCGAGGGGTGGGCTCCAGAGTAGCGTGCCTGCCTCAGCTTACCCTGCAGCGTTGCCCTAGAGCGCGTCCGACTCGCGAACTCCCGGCAGGTGAGCTAGGCGGCGGCCTAGGTAGGGGGGAGCAGTGGGGGCGGGGGCCGCCGCTGCGTAGGCCGCGGGGGTGATCTCCGCGGAGCAAGTGAGCTCCAAGTTTTGCTAACTTTGAATGAGTTTCAGCTTGCGGCTGTAGTTGGAGTGCCCGCTCCCGAGGCTCTGTACACTTGAGTTGCAGGGGTCTGTTCCTTCCCTTTGGAGAATGAGTGCCTCCGCTACTTCGCTTCGGGGACGCGGAGCACTTTAGGAACCTCTGCACGTCTTGCCGGCTCTTGCAAATCTGTCCTTGTTTCCTGCTTTTTCCAGCGCCTCGGAAAAGCCGTTCCGCCCCGCGAGGGAAACAGAGCCGTTGACCATGGTTGCAACTGGCAGTTTGAGCAGTAAGAACCCGGGCAACATCTCCCAGTTGCTGGACCATGGTTTCAACCCGGGGAGCCTGCTAAATGGTGAGTTTCCCAGTTCTCTGCCTCTCTCCCCTCCAAAGGTTGCAGCCCCTCCACAGATCGGATCGGGTAAGCATCCGGTGTCCCCCGCTTTCCCCGATGGAGGTGCCACAAAATCCATCTGTAGAAACTCCTTCCCAAACTTTCCAGCATCTTCTATCCATGATAGTGAGAAACAAAAGAAGGAAAAAATAAAATACTGAGGACTCCATCAGTCTAGTCTGCTGCTAGTAGGCTCTCTGGAATGAAAAGATAGAGGTTCTTTACCCTACATGGCTGTGAAGTGTTGGTGAATTTAAAGTGTACAGTTATTGTGTTTTAACAAATGTAATCTCCCTTGTAACCACCATGATGACTCCCTCCCCCCAAATCCCCATGTACCCATTTGCCATTAATTGCCCACTCTCTCACTCCCTTCTAAAGTTTCATGTAAATGGAATCATATAATATGTACTCTTTTGTATCTGGTTTCTATTATGCAGACTAATGATTTTGAGATCCTTTCATGGTGTTGCTTATATCAAAATGTGTTCTTTTTATTGCCGAGTAATATTCTATTTGTGGATATAACTATTATTCCATTTGTAATGCCAGAAGGAAACTTTAAAACAGTAGTGATGCTGGAAATACCATCATATGCAATTTTAAACAACATTTTCTAAGTTAACACTGCTGTCACCCACGACAAATCACTTCAGATCTTTGAGTCTTCCTCATTTAGAAGGTGGAATGGTTTATGTAATTTTATAGGTCAAAGCTCTAAAAATCTTAATCTTCAACATAGATAAAATATGGAGCCTTATAATGTAGAATGCATGTGTTTCATTTGTTTCATAGCTATTAAACACACACACACACACACACACACACACACACACACAATGATCTAAGTGAATAAGTAATGTGAAGAGAAGAAACCACTACAGCCTATAAGGGTGAACCAGGCTTAGGGAATGGTGCCTGCAGGGCATCTGCCTGCACCCTGCTCAGTTGACTGCGTGTGGCATCTTGCCAAGTGGTAGGATTAATTTGGAAGATAGGTGACCAAATGCAGAGCTATCTCTTTTCCTTTGCGCAAACCTAAGTTTGTTTTCTTAGGACTATTTTGTTTTGCTTGGCTATGGAAAACTACCCAGCTAGTTAAAAATATCCTCCTGGACCTAAAAGGTCTTCTTTGAGCAATTTTTAATCAAAGAAGTTGAAGCTAAAGTTGGAATCTACAAGTCATTTCAGTAAAGACTTTTAAAGAAAAAAATTTATAGGTATTTAACATAGCTCCTCAGATTCATCTTAAATTCATAACTAAAACAATAGCAAAAAATTGGTATTTTACAATAATAAATTTATATATTCTTAGAAGTTAACAGTCCCTTAATCAAAAACAAAAAAGTATAACCATTTTTATTCCAGAAGTAATGCATGTTCTCCATAAAACAAATAGAAAATCCCCATAAGCAAATAAGGGAGCAAGAAAAGAAAGAAAATCACTAATAATCATAAATAGATTTTTGATGCATGGTCTTTAAGATTGTGTATGTATATATACACATAAATTTAAAGAAAAATGGTTATCCAACTTATTTATCAAAACCTTTACTTCATAGATTAATTTTCAGGCTCAGAGGTCAAATGACTTATTCTGTTACCCCACTAGTTAACAGCAAAGTGAGATCGGCTGACCCCTAAACTAATATTAAAAACAGGTAGATATGGTAGATAGATGCAACCAATCTTGGTTTGCTTTTCTTGTTCCTAGATTTCTTTTCTTTTAATTTTAAACCTCTATTTTCTGCAGATTTTGACTACTGGGATTATGTTGTTCCTGAACCCAATCTCAATGAGGTGATATTTGAGGAGACAACTTGCCAGAGTTTGGTTAAAATGCTGGAGAACTGTCTGTCCAAATCGAAGCAAACCAAACTAGGTTGCTCAAAAGTCCTTGTCCCCGAGAAACTGACCCAGAGAATTGCTCAAGATGTCCTTCGGCTCTCCTCCACGGAGCCCTGCGGCCTACGAGGTTGTGTCATGCATGTGAACATGGAAGTTGAAAATGTATGTATAAAGCTGGATAGGATTGTGTGTGACTCTAGTGTGGTACCAACTTTTGAACTTACACTTGTATTTAAGCAGGAGAATTGCTCATGGACCAGTTTCAGGGACTTTTTCTTTAGTCGAGGTCGCTTCTCATCCAGCCTCAGACGAACTCTGATCCTAAGCTCAGGATTTCGACTTGTTAAGAAAAAGCTTTACTCCTTGATTGGAACAACAGTCATTGAAGAGTGCTGAAAGGGGAACATTTTAAAAGGTACTTTTTAATGCCTAGGTAATAAAACTCTGTAGCTACTCATTTACCGTCCCTGTAGTTTGTCCTGCCTGCTCTCAGCAAGAAACTCCAAATCAAGTTCTTCTGTTTCATATTCACAGCAACCCCAACTAAAGAACTTATTTTGTGGCTTTTGAGAAATGACACAAGAGAATGTACATTGTCAGCAAATATCACATTTTTTTTCTAATAGAATGGAATGGAATGGATAAGGAAGGGAAAAAAGCAATCCACTTTAGCTTTATATTTGATTTCTCAGAGTTTTGCAGGTAGTCTTTCTATCAGGCTATTATACCAACTTTGCTTAGTTCGATTTTCATACGGCTTTTATTCTGTAAATTTTCAGTGATCTTTTCAATCACAGAATCTTACTGAATGATACTTAGTCCATAAAAACTTCCAGAAGTCCACCACCAATTTCCTGTCCCAATTCCAATTGGAAGAGTTCTTTTACAGGAGGATAAAATTAAGTGGGTGAGTGTAATTGAAACCAAACCCAGTGCAAGAGTAAGAAATGTCAGTGAGAACAGAACTACTTCACTGTTTCTTTGCATCTTCTTCACTCTTGTTTTAAAGAGGTGGCAAAAGTTTGAACTGCTACTTTAGTAATCACAGTATTGTTTTAAATAGCTTTATGGTACAATATAAGCTCAGTTTTTTTAGATCTCAAATATTTAATGTTATCTTTAAACCAGAAAAATAGAAAATGTTGAACTATTTTTTTGCATGTAGTTGATTAGTCTTCCATTGAGTGAATGATGAATGCTTATGGGGATGAGAAATGAATTCTCAGGTTCTGCGACCTTCTCATTCATTTGATAATCCAAATTTTTTCACTATTATGCCTAATCTCAGATGAACCCTCTCACCAGTCAGTGTTATTTCTCATCCCTGGCTTCTCCTGGAAACTCAAGTTTATCTCTCCTTTTCCCAAATCTTCAAAGGAAATAGCTTGCACACTGCCACTTTTCATTATTAATATGGGTCGATTACAAAGTCCACTTTGGCTATGACTATGGTGTATCCTACAAAGTAGAGGATTAAAATCATTGTCTGGTTAACCAGTGCACACACCCATCTTTCTTCGACCTTGGTTACCTGTCCCTGGGGGAACTATAAAGGTCTTATTTTTTTCTTGTTCCTGCTACCTAGATCATTATTTTTTTTTATGTTAATGAGAGAATGTAACCTCCACAACTACAATGTTCATTTCCATGGGGACTTCACATACCTGGTAGGGACAGATGGCTTCATCCTAGCAGATAGATTCTGTTACTGATCTCATAAGTGACTTAAAAAGTCACTATTCAATTCACAGTGCCATCTCTAAGGCTGGGCCCATAAGTCAACCTTGTTTTGCATGTCTATTATTAGTTATCGCTCTAAAGGTCACTGAGTCTGTAAGTGAGGCCTTCTCTGGTTTGAATGTAAAACTGTCATCCTTCTTCCTCTAACAGTTGTCTTTGACTCTTGTCTTTTATGCTTACAAAATGGTGATGGCTTATGGAGAATCTTAAATTAATATTCCTGTTAAAGGAAATTAAAGTTTGTCTATTTTTGACAATAAAGCATCATATATTTTTAATTTTCTTGTTCTCTTTGTCTTTTCTGAGTTTATGCAGTGATCACCCTAAAATATATTTGACAATATTTGAGGGAAGGTGACAAAATAGTTAGCTATCCCTATTTTGACAAAGGATATTTGTACCTTCATTATAATATTCCAGTTGTATGTATTGAATGTGCTTATGAATCAATAAAAAGTGATTTTTCATAATTTTTTAAATACAATAGTACTTTATAGTAAGACATTAATAATTAAGCTTTCTTGGCAAGTGCCTTTTTAAAAATAAACTCAATATGTAAAGGCTTTTTCTATAGTTTTTCTAATGACCAAATGCAGATATATCAAATTGTGAGATCAGTATACATTTTTTTATCAGAATATTTTATTTGAACAACATATCTTTCTAATTTCACTATTATTCATCAAATTAAATTTTTAGTCTTTTTTTTTTACCTATTTTTTCTGTCTCTTCAAATTATAGTCATTAGTTTGGATTTCTCTCACTACATAACCCACATTTAATAAGACAAGTGCTAGGCACTATTCTAGGTGCTTTACATAAATTATCTCACTTATTACTCACAAGAGCCCTTTGAAATGAGACTACTGTCATCTCCCTTTTTTAGACAAACGACCAGACATAGAGACGACTGCCTAGTCACCAAACGATGCAACAGAGCTAGAGTATAATATCAAGGCAACTGCAGGGACTGCTCACCATGCCGCCTCCAAAAACACAAGGCAGCACAGACCACATCCACCTCACAAGTCTGCAAAAATGATGTTAGAAACCTTTGCCCCTAAATTTAAAAAAAGATTCTTATTTTGATTTCTTTCTAGGTAGGAAAAATGAGGAAACTACAGTACTAACAATATTCCCTTTTCATTGGAGCAGAGCTATGCTTAGAATAAAAAGTCCAAATGTTTATAAGACATGCATATCACTTCTGGCTCTTACTTTAATTCCTATGTTGTGCAATAGCACTGGTTGCTTTTTCATGTACATTCAAAAATGTGTGATCTTTCCCCTGGCTGTCTCGATAGGGGCTAATCTATTAGCTATGTTAGCTAGAGTGTGATGGCCCGAAAGAACGAGATGTCTTATTTTCCTCTTATTAATAGAAAAATAACACTTTATAGTAATAGATTCAATCTCCAAATCTATTTCTCCAATGACATAAGCTATATCTTATGTAGTCAGCTTCATGTTGTACTATTGACAATTTTCTCATTTGTATACTGGGAGGAAGTGCAAGTATAAAAATCCAAGGTCTCTTACATTGAGTTCTCAATGATCTATATTGGTTTAACAAGTGATCATAAAAGTCTGAGGCATGGTAGTGGCAGATGAAGAGAGAGGGGTACAGTGATGAGGTGGGAGGAGCATCATGCAGATATTCAGAACCCCAACTCTTGTCTGGATTCTACCATTGATTTTGGATTCAAAATATGTCACTGGATCTTCTACATCTGCAACAGGCAAGAGAAGAGAGAGTGAAGGATCCCACAGGGAATCTTAGGGGCCAGATGTGGAAGTGATGGACATGACTTCTGTTTACATCCCGTATAGAACTAGGTCACATGGCCCCATTCAGTGAAAGAGGGACTGGGAAAGGTGTTGAAATGTGTTCTTAGGAAGAAATGAGATTGATAAAGTTTCTGCCACACAGGGCAAGAGACACGCTGGTCTATGAAAAAATAGAGAGCCCAGACACAGATCGACATATATGTTAGAAGTTGATTTATGGCAGAGTTGGCACTTTAGATAATGGCTAAACAATGGTGTTTTCAATAATTGGTGTTATAATAATCATCTGTGTGGAAAAAAATGAAATTTTATGCATATACATCAAGCATAGAAATCTAGATTGTTCAAAAACTTGAATGTGAAAAAAACTTTTAAAACATAATTTTTATGATTTTTACATAGGGAAAGATTTCTTCAGATACAAAGAAATGACTTAAACTTCTATTTATCACACTCTAAAGAGAATAAAAATGCAAGCCATGAATTGGAAGAGAGCATCTTCTACACATATAACTGAAAAAGTTAGTAACCAGAATATGTTAAGAATTCCTTCAGAGCAATTAGAAAAACACTGACAACCGAAAATAAAAAATATGGGCAAAAGTCTGAAAGGCACCCTACAGTAAAAGAAAACTAATATGGCTGATAAACATATGAAAAGATGCTCAATCTGACTAGTAATTAGGGAAATGAAAATTAAAAGTGCAATAAGACACCAATATATACACATTTATATTAGTTTTTTAAAAAGTTTAAAAATCTGATCATTCAAATGTTGATGAGGATATGAAAAAAAAAACTGCAACATGCCGATATATGTGTATCCATTCAGTCTGGCATTAATTCCATTTTTTAGTTATGAAACCTAGACGATTGTTCCTCCAACATTTTTGCTTGTAGCATATCTAAAAGAATTTTGTAAAAGTAGATCTTCTACCATATTTTTAAATAGCCATTTAAAATTTTCACCAGAGTTTTAAAAAGTTACAAATGATGCAAGTTCCAGTATGTGGTAAATACTAATCTTTTTAAATGAAATGATTACATCACTTTGTTAAAGTTTCCAATGTACTGTAAATAGCATAGTAATTTAACAACATCTATTTAGAAAACATTAAAATATACTCCAGCAGAACAAATTTTTTAGTGTTATTTTTTTATCTCGTATCTTTGTAAAGTCAAAGTTTAACTGAATTTTACCTTTACGTTACATATTTTAAGCTTGAAAGTCCTTTGTTAATATTTTTACTCTATAATAAAAAATTTTTCTGTAATCACAAGGTTATGTTAATTTTTTGACTGAGTTAACTTTACAAATAATAGTACATAATGATCAAAACAACATTAAATATGTTTTGAAACTTTTTAAAACTATTAAACAAAATAATATCTCAATGAGATGACTTATAATTTATAAATTTTTTTGCTAGAATTAGAGAATTAAGCATCATTTCCTATTTTTTGTTTCGATAGATGTAAACTCTGAGAAAAAATATTCTTTATATCAGTAAGTACACGGAAATCGAGGAGATCTGGTATTATATCAAATTATAATCTACCTTTGAGCTACTTTTAAGAAATATACCAAAATCACATAAGTATTACCAAAAATAATTTTAAATAATTAATATGCAGGTAATTCAATAAGGTTTTCTTTCAATATTGTTGAAATCAAAGGACTAAAAACAACCTAATTGGCAAAAGGACTTCTTATCTAGTCTGATTAGGCTGCTTTGACAAAGTACCATAGATTTGGGTGGCTTAAACAACAGAAAGTAATTTTCTCATGGTTCTGGTGACTAGAAATGTGAGATCAAGGTGTTGGCAGGGTTGGTTTCTTCTGAGACCCCTCTGCCTGGCTTGTGGATAACTGTCTTCTCCCTCGATCTTCATATCATCTTCCCTCTTTACTGCTTGTGTCCAAATCTCTTCTTATTAGGACATTAGTCACATTGGATTAGGGTGCACCCTGATGATCTCATTTTACCTTAATTATGCCTTTAAAGACCTTATTTCCAAATACTATCACATGCTGAGGTTCTGAATTTTAAGACTTCAACATATGAAATCTGGGAGAACACAAGCCAATTGAAATAGCCTATATGGGAGAGGAGAAGGGTTTAAACTAGAGAAAAGATAACTTACAATAAATATGATAATGATGACAACGATAATTTGTTCAGGAATCATTACAAAGAAAAGATGAACTGGTTTGGGTATGAGGAAGAGAAAAAGGACAAAGTATGAGTACTTTTGCTATTTTGGTTTTTCTGCTTCTCATTTAATGTAGACAGTAACTTTATCATCCACAGTGGGTAATGAGAGAACTTATAGAAACTACCACAAGATTAACAGCCATAGATCTTATATATGGCATCATTTCTTTTTTAGTAACTAGTTTAAGTGGAGTTCCCTGGAAATAGTCTGAAATGGAGATTCGCAAGCATCAGGTTATTGCACTCTTGATCACCACATCTGGATAAGAGAAGGAAGCAGAACTGACTAAGCAAAGGAAATAGTGCAGTGGTTGATACTGTCCCACAGGAAGGCCTCGCATGATCCCTCAGGGAGCCCTAAAGTTAGAATGCCCTGCAAAGTTATTTCCCCTGAGGCAAGAGGCTTTGACCTCTAGCCCTTCCCTCAGTGACCATACATTAGAAACCAGCTGCCTGGGATAGGTGTGTTTGACTTTGGACAGGACAGCACTCACGCTGAAGATAGTCACTGAGGTGTCAACTCAGCTGTGAACACTTAGCCACCAATATTTCCAACATCTTCTGTGATGCTGGCCTCAGACATAATGAAGGGATCTGAGTGCCACATTACATCATCTACCCTGGGCCATTGCTTGATCCATTCAGACTCATTTGTGTCATATGAGGGTCCTGCTCTTACAGGATTCTGTCTGATTTTGTTTCCCAGAGAAACCGATAGAGGAAGGTTAGTGGGACAAATTACACCGCTGATACTGCAGATGGTCTCAGTGCCACAGCTGAACATCATTTCCTTCTCTACAACCTTTCTAGATTCCCCATTTTCTCTGTTATTCCCTCCGCTGGTCAGCTCACATACTAATTAGGGTGATCCAGACCTTCACTACTGAGAGATCTGAACTCCTTTGTCCTTAGGCCATGGTTGCTGCACATGTCCATTTACTCTTCGCTGTTCCCACTATAGTAATTCTTACACTATGGGCCAAAAAACATCAATATGTTCTGCCACCTACATAATGTCCAACTAAATATGTCTACTGGAATTATATATTTGGAGACCAAGAAAATGACCACTAAATGCATCTATGAGTCCAATAAGATAGAATTCTGAGCCAGACTTGGACCAAGATTCTGGTTCTGAAAACTGAGTGGGAGACTATGACTATTTATTGGGATGTCCACCTCCAAAAAAGGGTATTGGCTTTGAGTGAGGGCAATTACTGGAGAAGGGCTCAGCTGAAAGTTGTCACCACCCTTGTTCCCAGCAGCTGTTGGAATGAGTGCCACAAAGCTGGATGGTGATCTGTGGTATGGCATCCATTGTATAACAACCTAACTTTTTAAAGTGAATGTAGAAAGGAGAAACTAAGAAGCTAACGTGTGGTTGAAATGATGGAAAAGGGAGAAATCTAAGAATGTTTTGAATTCTCAATTTTCAGAGTTTCCCTCTTAACTGTGCTTGAATTTCAAAGAATAACTTACGATATTGTGTTCTCAGGCTCATGTGAAATAATTCTGATACAGCAAACCCAGGTCTAACTAACATTATGTGTCCTAAATTAAACAAGCGTGTTTACTAGTGAAAAGGCTTCACTAGGATTTTTTGTATTTGTAGTAAGTGGAGAGAACAGCTGGAAAATTCTGACCTGACTAATTAAAATTGATGTGAGAATAACGCCGTAAATGACAATACTAGCTCTCTAAAATGTTGCATACCCTAGACTTCTCCACCTATAATCTTAGGTCTAATGAAAAACAACAAGACCATGAGAAAACCATTTTTTAAATAAAAATCAGTTCTCCAAATGTGAGGGGGCTCAGTTAAAGTAAAGGCCCCAAAATAACATATTACTATGTACAGCACCATACCAGATGGCTTCTTCCGTTCCTGTGGGGGCGAAGAGTACTTTATTGCTGGAGTTACAGAAATACTGGTGTGCACTATGACAGCTGAAGTTCAAGACTGCTCTTGATTCAAAGCCCTGAGAAGTATTGCTTTTAGTTCATGATAACTCAAACTGCTATGTATTCAAATCTTTCCATCCATCAACATATAAATCATGGAAAAGAGTAGAGTGTTATTAATTTCAAAACAA
Source organism: Macroglossus sobrinus (assembly GCA_004027375.1). Lineage (NCBI taxonomy): Eukaryota > Metazoa > Chordata > Mammalia > Chiroptera > Pteropodidae > Macroglossus > Macroglossus sobrinus. Next base: position 37,227 of record PVKZ01003360.1, on the reverse strand, counting down.
TATTTCTTATTGCTCACAGACTGCCATAGGTTGTGTTTCTCTTTACGAAGCAGAGAAAGTGACAATAAATCCAACTGAATGTTGATATAAACTATGAGGTTGCCAGCCTCAGAGGTGTAACTAGAAGAACGATGAAGAAGGATGTTATGGAAGAAATTTCTGGAATTCAAGTATTGTCATTATAAGCTGGTTTATTTTTATTACTCTGAGTTTACAAAGTATTACAACAAATTACACAGTTTACAAAAATCTTTTATGATAGGCTTAAAATGTATCTTTTCTATACTTTAGCTCAAGTGGGAAAAATAAAAAATAAAGTTTCTTCTTTTAAAAATTCAGGACTAGACCAAGAAAGCAAACAAAAAATGCTAAAACAAACAAACAGAAACAACCTCTAAATTTAAGTTGGCTTTCTGTTTAATTTCATGTAAATCTTCTATTAACAAGCACCCTTCCCCCTCACCTGTGTTTATTCTATTCTTCATCTGAACCTCATCTTCACAGGTTTTACACTTATTATTTATAAAGCAGTTTAAAATTCACTTATTCTGCCCTTATCATTTGAAGAGAAAGCTTTTTTTATTGTGTCATATTTGATAATTAATATATTTGATAATTAATATATTATTCAATAAAAATATGAGCAGGCCCTTTACGCAGGCTGCTTGGGTTGGTTCATCGTTAAGTGTGAGTGGGTAAGGCAAAGTCTGAAAAGATTTGCCTTCAAAAGACTCTTGCAAATAAAACCAGACTGAGTGGAAGATCCTACAGACCAGGATGATTTAAATCATAACAATAATATAATTTCTGTTATTTTTTTAAAGGGGCCTTTAATTGGAGGCAATAGTATGGCAAAGTAATAACAACAACAACAAAAAAAATGACTATTCCCAGCCTAGCTATAGTAGGGCCATTTCCTTAACTTGTAAAAGGTAAGAACCACCTGAGTCTCCTGTGAATGGATTGCCAGCGCCATCCCTGAAGATTATAATCAGATCTGAAGGGAGTTCGGAAATCTGTATGTTCAACAAGTAGTTCTATGACTGAGCAAGTGAAGGAAGTCCTCATGTTTCTGCTCCAGCCCAATGTAGCATTCCTAAGAAATCTCCTTTTCTGCCAAACTGCATTTACAGGAAAAAAAAAATTAGGAAAGGCCACTCAAATCTGTGTAATGTTACAATCAGAGCACTAACAAAAACAATAACAATTCTAATTAAACAAATAAACAAAAAGTTACAACAGTAAAGAAATACTATAGTAAGTACTGGATTCTACCATTTAAAAAAGTGAAAGCTAGCTTAATGAAAAGAAGAGTAAGAAAGGATCAGACATAAATCATAAAGATGAGGACAAAAACTGCAAAACAACCTGGGAGAACCAAGCAATACACCAGTTCAAGACAGTCTGTGCAGCCAAACTGATCCTAGAGGAAGCCCAGGAGGTACGGGGCCCCCTCACAGCACCACATTCTTCTGTGTGTTAACCTACACTCAGTTTTTGTTATTTGTTGGCAACGGTGGTAAAATTGCTTATGCACAAACTAAATTCCACATATATCAACATCTTCCCCCAAACTATTTAATAATAGCTTTTGAGATAATGTGTGTAATGGAAACACATATTTTTGAAGTAAAGGACATGAGCACAGGTATGCTCATGGCTGCAGAAATGTAAGTTAAATTAGCTTTTCTAAGAGGATATTTAAATAGGTATACTTTCTAACTCAATGATTTTCTTGTATCACTGAGGCTGCTGCTGGCACCACTGCCACTGCCCATGTGGCGAACTGGCTGTCACCTTTCTCAGCATATGAATTCTGCATCGCCCCACTTCTTCAGCACTCTATCCTTCTATTTAAGGTCTAGGGGAGCCCGTACATTGGCTGTAAGGGAAGATGGGAAGTCAAATATCTGGCATATCTTCCAGCTTCTAGAGTTTGCAAGGAGGGGACTTTCTAATCATATTAATAGGATTAGATGTTAAAAAGGAAAAGGAAATGACCTTTAAATATGTTAATTTAATAGAGTAAAAATTGAAATTTTATTAGGTAACTTGTTAATTAAATTGTGAGATGACCATATACCCAATGGGATGGGATTCATGTACTAGGTATTGAAATCTGTTTTTCATAGACAATTTAGTGATTTGAGAAATTCTTCTATTTCCTATTACAATATCTTTATTTATTTACTACATATTACAAAGAAAAAAGACTAGAATGGTATATATCAAAATGTTATCTGCATTTATCTCTGGTTTCTGCAATTATAAGTAATCTTTATTTTCCTTTTTATACCTTTTCATATTTTCCAAATATTTCTTGATGATAAAAAAGTAATAAATGTGTTTTATTTTTAAATTCTACTTCATTTGAACTTTCAACAAAGGATATGTTGTAGAACAAAGCTAAAAAAAAAAAGAATCAGATAAACATAAATATAATCCTGCCAGATATTTTTATAAAATAGCAGCTTGAATAAATTAATGCATAATAAAATTGTTATATGGTTCTTTCATTGCATATATATTGTAAACTTTTGTTCCGATTGATTATTCTTGATGAATTTATATTTTTTCAATTGCTCTCATAAGTAAGGACATTTAGAACCCAGTTGTTTAAACTTGGAGTTGTAACAGGTACTCTCATTCTTTCCTTGGCAACTACTTGAGGCTTAAGATAAAGACTTAACTGAAATTTTAAAATCTAGTTGAAAATTACCCAGTTTCTACTTGGCAGGAATAATTATAGTAAGAAGTGTCATTTGAATACTTGTGTCAGATACTGTACTAGACTAGACATTTTATATGTGTCGCTTTTTAATCCTCAGAATCTAACAAAGAAGGTAGAACTCTCCATTTTGCTAAGGGGTAAACTTGAAAAGATACTTAACTTGTTCAAAGTCTCACCCCTGTTAAGCTGTGGAATCCAAATGCAAACCCATGTCATTTTGGGGTTTAGCAGGGCCAGGCCAGCCTAAAGCTTTAAATGCTAGAACATCAAGTCAACCAGTTAAGGATCAAAGGCAGAGGAGACCAAGTGAAAATACCAAGCTCTACAGTCAGGGTGGATGGTGACTGTAGCAGAGCCTCAAGTTCAGCATTGGATGAAGACAGGAGGAAAGCAAGGTACGTCAACAACAAGCAAGGAGACTTCCTTGGCCACTGCAAGGACACCCAAGAGCTCTTGCCTCTTTCTCTGTGGGCTGGTATAGAGGTGGCTTAAAGTGCGTGGGGAGGTCAGGCCAGCTGGGGGCCAGACACAGGACATAGAGTTCATCACAGTCTCTACCAAAGCAGGAGTTTTGTTTTGTTTTGTTTTGTTTTGTTTTGTTTTGCGGTCCAGCTGCAGTCTGTGGAGGGATTTAAACTTGTAGTGAAGACCCAGGTACCTAGGCTGAGCTATAGAAAGAAAGATGAACGTGTCCTGGAGCCAGACGCCTGGGTCCAACTCCTGCTTTATCATTGTGGCCTTGTGCTCAGTTTCCTTGTCTTTAAAAAGCAGGGTTAATATCTCAGAGTTATTGTGAAGATTCAACGACTTAATATACATATAAAGCACTTGGAACTGTGCCCAGCACAAATTTAGCAGCCTGTACGACTTGTTCTGAAGTATGGCCTTTTCAGTCTAATAAAGACCAGCCACACACACAAAGGGAATTAGTGAGAGAGGATATAGTCTAAAGCTTATGAAGTCACCAAGAGGCTAAATTCCCTCCAAGTTTTCTCAACACCAGGTGTGGTCACAACAGACTATTTTAGGATCCCACTCACCAGTACACTGCCAGCCACGAGCCCACGGTTTCAAGGACTTGGCAGGAAAGAGCCCACAGGTGGCAGACATTTAGAACTCTCCACCGGATAGTCCAGAAATTGACAGATTCTCCAAACAATAAACCAGTCATCTTAACTTTGATTTAAGGCAGAATTCTAGAATGTATTATTAAAATAATTGTTAACAATCAGATCGAAAGAAGCGAGCACTAGGGGCTAGCCTACATTCATTACCATTCATTCACAACAGACTAAGCATTTATTTCTTTGACTGGTTCCCTAAACCCTAAATTTAGTAAAGAAATATGATAGCTGACTTTGAATATTTTAAACGCTGCTGTGTGCATGTGTAAAGATTACATTAGTTCAACATGACCCTAACATCCAAGGAATCAAAGCTTCTGAAAAGGAGATCTCAGTTAATAATAAGAAAGAATTTTCTAACAGTCTAAACCAGAGGCTGCAAACTGCCTACCAATGGGTCAAATTTAACTATTGGGCAATTGGTTCACAAATAGCCATACTACTTGCAGCCCTCCATGCTGTACTTTCACAATTTGTGCAATTATGCAAAACAACCCACTTTTACATTACAATCCAGATTTCTGTCTTCTCTTGAGAAATCCGATAATGCATAGCTCGGCCTGCATTCCCTTACAGTTATGAGACACTGGCACTGAATGAAAGCCTCTTCCTGTGGATGAGTGTGTAAATTCTAGTCAGTCACTGTCCCGGTCTGACCCATGTCGCTAGTTTATAGCACCTGCCTGGAAGGCATTTGCGTTAAGATCTCAGATAATCATAATAAATACAAAGAAATGTCCCCTTGCATCATTAAGATCATCTGATTCTCTAATTTCCCAAGTCTAAAAGTCACTCAACAGTCTCCATTTTGTTGTTATTAGTTGTGTCTTTTTTCCGTAAGAATCTAGTACCATTCTCTGTTGTATACATACGTGCTCTTTGGCCAGCAGCTGCAATACTGTCTTTCAAATTTCAAAGCAGCTTTAACAATAAGGATAGAAAATTAAAGTGCTTCAGCAAGAACTTTTTGATGCTCTCCTATGATAAATGCATGTTGAAGCATAAATTACTGCAGCAGCTATCTATTTTTAAATGACCTCCGTCACATTACTTTAATACATGCTCTGATTAAATATATTGAATTTCCTAATATTCAACTACATCAAGACTTCCTCCTTGAACTTTCCAGACTTTATTGATTTATAGTCTTGAGAAAATAGAAATCATGAAACAGTTTAATTAACATGTTAAGGCATATCATGCTGTTATCATAAATGAGAAAAAATTAATTTTTCTTTCGTTGTAGCATTGTTCAAAATAAATTGGTGACAAAAAAAAAAACGTACAAAAATAAAACCCCTAGACAAAGTTTGTGGATATTATGTAAAGACAATAAAACTGTTGCCTAGCTTTTAGATGCAGTAACATGTAGGAGGTTACGATTCTAAATATAATGTAAATTAATCTTCTTGGTCATCAGGTATCTGGCCATCTCACTCTCCTCAAAACTCAGAAACAATCCTCAGAGAAACTCTCAGTAGAAATATAATATTAGCTAGTTTTTGTAAATGTCTCTGCTAAAAATTATTAAGTAAAATACTCATTTTTGTGATTAATATATGACATGAAAATACACAATGAAGTATGAGTTGAAGGAAAGCAAGCTACCTGGTGTTTGAAAAAGTAAAAAATCCACTTCTAGAATGATTTTTTGCTTAGAAATATCCAGAAGCACCTAATACTGAAGTTAACCTATTTTCTGTTTCTATTATTTAAAAAAAATAAATTTAAATTCTACTGAAAACTTTTAAAACACAAATATATTTTGAGCAATTTATAGGATTTCCTGATTAAGAAAAAGAATGTACAACTTAAAGACTTCTAAATATCTGTACCGGAAATATATTTCCAGATCCTTTCTTTTTTTTTTTTTTTTTTTTTTTTTAGACGAAGCAACCCTTGGTTGACCTCACAGATTGCAAGGACCTTGTCAAGCTTACAATCTCTTATTTTTTTAATTTTTATACCTACAGCACCTGGTCTTCTTCATCCAGGTACTAACCAGGCCCGACCCTGCTTAGCTTCCAAGACCAGATGGGATGGGCTTGTTCAGGGTAGCATGACCATAGACTCCAGATACATTTTAAATAAATAAATTCTACAAAAATATTTAATTTTTTCTGCAAAAAAAATGTTTCTGGTTCAAAGGTATTGCTAACATGGTTATTCTTCTGTAAGTTTAAATTATTTCAAATAAAGTCAAGCAAACTTAAACACAACAACAAATTGGATCCTCACCTCCATTTTCTTCTCAATAAATGTATATGAGGTCTGTTGTATAAGATCATAAAACAAGCTGTCTGTCTTGCATGGAAGGAAGGGCCTGGGAAGCAAAAGGTGTAATCCTGAGTATGAAGAATTGAGTTAAAATTTACAAAGACAGAAATGAGTAATTACAGGTTGAAATGATGTTTGTGGAGAATTATTGTGATGGGAGGAACGTGGTATATTTGGAGAAAAATCAGAGTTTTCTGTGCCTAGAATGTAGGTTATAGTGAAATCGTATAGTGCTAGGAAAAACGTATCTTTGAAATTTTATGAGCCTCATTTTAAATCCTGATTCAGGTATTAGTAATATAAGTGGCTTGATACTGTTTGAATTAAAAAAATACTTAGTTATGTCTGTTCTGTGCTCTACATTCTAAGAGAAACACTGGCAACTTGTAGAAAACAAGAGAGAAGATGTGGTTTAATTTGAAGAAAGGCCTGTCTTTGAATATTTGAAGGATTTTCATATAAAAAAATAAGAACAATGATGTGAACTTTCAGAGAATGGTAGAATTGTGAAAGGACATTTCCATCTAACAGAGCACTGTGTAACTGTCTTATGATGCTTCACAAAGATGTAAATTCTTTTTCTCTAGAAAGAGAGGCCGGATGGCTACTCAGCAGAGATGCTGTGCATCAGATTTCAATGGCGGGCACTGGACTCCCTTTGGCTTTTAAGAACTCCTCAAAAGTCTAAAATTCAATTGTTTTATCATTTCAAATGTTGGCTTGCAAAAGTCAAGACAGTTCTCATTGTTTTGATTCTTCTCTTTATTCATATAAATTTTAAAATATTTTCTTTTCTAACCTTTTCCCTTTTTATTGTGTTAAAATTCTGCTTGGGTCACTTTTTTCCTTTATCCTATCTAATTTACTAGTATTGGTTTCCATAAAAAGAATTTATTCCCCTTAAAATATATATTCTCATTAGCCTTAAACTGCATTGCATCACTTTATTTAGATAACTACCGAAAAACTGGAGGGGGAAAAAAAAACAACTCATAAAAAAGCAAATGAATTTTTTAAAAGTAGTAAATAACTTTATGACTTTGAACCAAAAAAAAAAAAGACAAAAATCACACTTTCTTAAAATTATTAGAATAACAATAGTGCAATAGAAATACGTAGCTGGAGCAGAGTGCCTTAGAGGAGATGTTTTTGCCTTCACTACTTAATTAATCACCTGCAATCCTGTAGGGTAGAAAGCATCATCCCCTTTCATAAATGAGAAAATTGATGTTCAATGCAGTTAAATATTGCTAAAGGTCAAAGAACTAGGAAATTTAGCTTTGCACATATGTTTTGATTCTGAAACCTATGCTTTCTAGGTTACACAGACTCCCCTTAGCAGAAGCAAATGGCATTAACAACAGAGCTATGTTTTTTAAATATGTAAGGAAATAACAGTGAGCAGGACATTAAGTGTAAAGCTATAAAGTTTTGGCACACAACTTTCAGATTAAGAGATAAAGCATTTCAAAATTAAGCATGTAAAAATGTTGTATGGCCTGAGGCAGCTAAATGACACAATATTACCAGGCATCCCCAAAGCCGGGAACAAACCTCTTTCAAATAACTGAAATTAACTAGTTTGAGAAGCTCAACTGCTAACATAGAATTTTTTAAAGTTGTTTAATGCTTTTTTTAACTTCAGTACAACAAATCCATGAGCCTTTTTTCAAGGAAGTATCTACCTCACACTCCAGAGCATTTGGTACAGTGTTGGCACATTAAAGTAACATGTGAGGCAAAAATGACTAATTGAATGTATTAATGAATTAATGAATGAGTGAATAAATGAAATTCAATAAAATTAAATGAGACGGGCAGTTACAAAAATAACACACATACCAAAAGATTTACTTGTACAGAACACTCCATGCTTAAAGGAGCTATGTATCATTTGTCAATTGATAGGATTTCCTGGTTAATAATCTGTTTATTTTTACTGAGCATTTCCTCTATCCTAGGTGCTGTGCTAAGTACTTCACATGGATTTTCTTTGTTATTGTTCATAAATATCTTTGAGACAATATAGCATTGAGGCTGAGAGCATAAACTCTAAAGGAGACTCCATGGTCAAGTGCTCCCCACTTGTAGCAGTGCCAGCTTGAGCAAGATACTTAACCTCTCCATACTCAGTATTCTAATCTTTAAAATGGGATAAAAACAATTCCTGTCTCTCAGGATATGGAGCGCTTAGATCAGTGCCTGGGATAGAGTAAGTAAAAAAGTGTTAGCTGTTATCACTCAGATCTAGAGCCACACTACCTGGGTTCTAATCCCCTTTTAACTCTAACAAGTAACTTAATCTCTCAGAGATGTAGTTATGTCATCTGCAAAAAGAGATGGCAATAATATATCCTGAGGTTATTTCCTATTATGTAAGTTAATATACAGGTGCTTAGAAGAGTGCCTGACTCACAAAAACACCCAACAAATGCTGACTATTATAATTCTCATTTTATAGATGAGAAAACTGAAGTTCTCAAACTCAGACAGACTGACTCCATGTCCTAATTCAATGTAGACGGTCTCAAAACAAATGTTGAAATTGTAAAGAAATTCTATCTAGCAATAATATTATACCCTAAATATTCTGGATATACCATTGGATGAGACCTATATGTTTTGGATTGCAAGCAACCCTTTTACTAATAACTCTTTAAAATAGAGATATCTGTCTTGAAGCAACACCATAAGATGTTTAGGAATGCTTCCATTTTCTATAGCAATGATACTTGGCACAGACACTATCAGAAAAATCTTAAATATGTCTCTCTCCTTCCTCACTTCTTGTAACCAAATATTTTTATATCTTCCGATTTGTGATTTTCTTCTATTTTGCCTTAAAAGACTACAGGCTTACCCAGTGCCAAAAATCCTGCATTGGGTTTTGAAGTTAGACAAACATTAGTAAATTAACATAACAAAAGATATATTAAATTAACAATGTTCTTAATTTCTCCCCCTTTAAATCATTTTAGCTTTTCTTCACCAAGTTGAGGTTTGAAATTGGTTGCTTTAGGGCAGGAAAGAACCTAGAACAAAGACACTATTGATCAGCTTTTATTCTCAGAGCTGACTTTAATGACCTCTTTAAGAGTGAGAGAAGACTTGAAAGTCAGGCTTTCAGGAGAAAGAAAGATGTCTAAATTATAAAGCATCATTTTCAACACATGGAAAGGCAGGGCTGCTGTGCCAGATCGCAGAACCCAGAGTGTGACATAAAGCAGGTGGAAAGCCCACCCTCTGGCCCTGGGTAAAGAGAACCATGCAAAGGTAGGCAAGATGTCTGTGTCCTGCTTTCCTATCTTAGAGGCAAAGAGGAGAGTGTATTAGATTTAGGGGAATGCCTAAAACGCAGGATTTTGTTCTACACCATCTCTTGGGGGAATAGGTAGTTACAATAGAGTAAAAATGTAACGCAATGTGATTAGACAGAAGGGTCTTACTTGAATTCTTCTAAGATAGATGTTCTCACATGACCCCAAGGTGGCACACTATGAGTCAGCTCATAGTATGACTTGGCTCATAGTCAGAGTCAGTGTGTAAAAGACAACATGTTCCAGGACCGAATGGATGTCACAAAGATCTTAAGGCCAATAACCAAAGAGAGGTACTTGGCCCTGACCCTGAATTTATAGAGAACAGACAACCACCTCATTGTCTAATAGGACAAGCAATAGCCACAGCTAAACAAGAAACATTTCTATAGGGACCAGAGGACAGTGTACAGCCTTGAAAATAAATCTTAGGGACTTTTTCCCTTCACCACACACAGATACCATGTTGGAGAGCAGCAGATTGAGAAAAAGGAAACCAAAAGACTAGGATTTAGACCAAAATTCACTAGGTTGCCTAAAGATTTAAACTATTGTATTACACTAAGGTTATTAAAGTAGAATAAATTGTCTCACCTACCTACTCAGTACATTAAATACACAAAAGAAAGATCAAATAAGTGAGAAAAGAATAAACTGCATTTTTTTAAAATCTGTGTATAGTGTATATAAATATGTGACCTCCTCATACTAATAGATTTTCTTTTGAACAGCAGTCAACATTTTCCATAAATTTTATTAGCATAAAAGTCAGCCATACAGAAAGGAATTAGTATTTATTGTTGGAATGCTTATGTGTCATCTAATATAAATATTGAGCACACTGAGACTTGAAGTAATAATAATAAACATACATCAAATTTTAACTACAGTAGACTCCTCTTATCTGCAAGAGATATGATCTAAGGCACCCAGTGGATACCTAAAACCACAGAAGGTACCAAACCTTAATTCACTTCTTCAGCTCTGCCAGAAGTGTAGCAGCAGCTGCTTCATCAGCAGACACAGCCTCTTCAGTAATTTTTATATTTTTCAGTCAAAACCTATTCCTGAGTCTGTCTAACCCTCCCTTACTCGCAGAAAATGGCCAGGCATTGCTCCTTTCAGGGGATCCCTTGCCAACATCTTCCTATAGGCTCACTACTTTCTGGCACAGCACATTGCCGTCAGTTGGAACACATTTTCTGTTCATGTCTTCCACCCAAAAAGTTAATGCCTTTTCCATATTGACTAAACACTTATCACTCACTGTGGCCCTAACTTTTGTAGTTTGAGTTGCAACAGCAAAACCAGCACATTGTTTTCTTTTCTTCTACATGATTTCATGGATGGAAGATTCATTCTTACAGTAGATTATAGCAACCTCAGCATACAATTTTTTATCTTTCCTTATCAAGTTGAGAACTTTCACCTTTTCACTTGAAGGAAGCACTTATGTCTTCTCTTTGGCATATCCAAATTGCCAGCATTGCTACCCCTGCACATTAGGGCCATTATTAAGTAAAACAGGGTTACTTGAACACAAGCATTGAGTTGACTAGCAGACAGGGAGCTTATATAGCAAGTATAGCTGGACAAAGGAATGAGTCACATCTCGGGTGGGATGAAGCAGGACACTGCTATATTTCATCACGCTACTCAGAATAATGAGTAATTTAAAACTTATAAATAGTTTATTTCTGGAATTTTTTATTTAATATTTTCAGACTGCAGTAACTATATTGTGAAAAGTGAACCTGTGGATTAAAGGGGTTCTATTGTAGTATACTTGCAATAACAATACTAATAATGATAATATTAATGGCAGTTTCACTTCATGATGTTCCTCATTTGATAAATGTTAATTTTATCAAAATTCAGACTTTAAGTACATGCATTCTTAATATTCTGTGTGAAGAAATGGGACATGTGCTGCATACCCCTGTACCATCCTGGTCTAGAAGAGAACCGAGGCCACTGTTCAAGCTGTGATCTGAACCAGCTGCTCTTGCATGGAACATCTTTTTTACTTGTGAGACCAAATGACAGTCTTGATTGTAGTTATTCAGACCCGAGTGTTTGGCAGATATTTCTTGAAAATCAACAATGTAAGCCTGTTACTTTAAGGAAAACGACTGACAGTATTTGCTGCCAATGATTGAACTTGCGCTTTCAACAAAATTTGGAGCATTTGACAAAATCTAGCACCCATTTATGATAAGAACTCTCAGCAAAGTGGGACTAGAGGGAACATATTTTAACATAATAAAGGCCATATATATGACAAACATACAGCTAACATTATACTCAATGAGGAAAGGCAAAGGCATTTTCCTTAAGAGAAGGATGCCCACTTTTACCACTCTATTCAACATAGTATTGGAAATCCTAGCTACAGCAATCAAATAAGAAAGAGAAATAAAAGGCATCCAAATTGGAAATGAAGAAGTAAAACTGGCATTATTCGCAGAGGACATGATACCTTATAGAGAGAACGCTAAAGATTGCACCAGAAAACCATTAGAACTAACAAATTCTGTAAAGTAGCAAGATACAAAATTAATACTCAGAAGTCAGTTGCATTTCTACACACCAATGATGAACTATCAAAAAGAAAAGTTAAGAAAATAATTCCATTTACAATTGCTTCAAAAATAATAAAACATTTAGAAATCAAATTAACCAAAGAGGTAAAAGACCTGTTCCTGGAAAATTATGTCAATGAAAACAGAAATTGAAGAAGATACAAATAAATGGTGTATTCCATGCTTATGGGTAGAAAGACTCAACATTGTTAAAATGGTCATACCACCCAAAGAAATCTACAGATTCAATGCAATCTCTATCAAAACACCAATGGCATTTTTCAGGGGACTAGAACAAATGATCCTAAAATTTATGTGGAACCATAAAAGACCTCAAATAGCCATGGCAGTCTTAAGAAAGAATAACAAAGTTGGAGGTACCTGATATCGAACTATACTACAAGGCTTATAGTAATCAAAACAGCATTGGTACTGGCAAAAACAAACAAACAAAAAAAGACACATAGATCAGTGGAACAGAATTGAGAGCCCAGAAATAAATCCACACCTATATATACAGTCATTTAATCTATGACAAAGGAGTCAAGAATATACAATAGAGTAAAGACAGTCTCTTCCACAAATGGTGTTGGGAAAACTGAACAGACACATGTAAAAAAAAAAAAATGAAACTGGATAATATTTTTGTACTGTATACAAAAATAAGCTCAAAATGGATTAAAGACTTAAATTTAAGACCCCAAACCATAAAACTTCTAGAAGAAAACATAGGCAGTAAACTCTTTGATACTGCTGTTAGTAATTTTTTTCTGATCTCCTTGGACAAGGGAAACAAAAGAAAAAAAACAAATGGTACTACATCAAACTAAAAATGTTTTTGCACAGCAAAGGAAACCAACAACTCGTACAACTCAACACCAAAAAAAAAAAAATTAATTGAAAAATGGGCAGAAGATCTGAATAGATAGTACCTCTAAAGAGGACATACAGATGACCAATAGACATGAAATGATGCTCAAGTACACTAAACATCAGAGAAATGTAAATTAAAACCACAATGAGATATCACCTCACACCTGTCAGATTGGCTGTCATCACTAAATCAAAAAACAACAAATGTCGGCAAGGATTTGAAAAAAGAGAACTCTCATACACTGTGGGATTGCAAAATGCCACTATAAAAAACAGTTTGGAGGTTCCTCAAAAAATTAAAAGTAGAACTACATTTTGATCCAGCAATTGCACTTCTGGCAATTTATTCAAAGAAGACCAAAATACTAATTTGTAAAGATCTATGCATCCCTATGTTCATGGCAGCGTTATTTACAATAGCCAAGATACGGAAGCAACCTGAGTGTCCATCAATAGACGCTTGGATAAAGAAGTTATGCTACCTATATACAAAAGAATATTACTCAACAAAAAAAATAAATAAAATAAAATCTTATCATTTAAAACGACATGGATGGACCTAGAGGGTATTATGCTGAGTAAAGTAAGTCAGACAGAGAAAAATAACTACCACGTGATTTCACTAATATGCAGAATCTAAGGAACAAAAGAAATGAATGAACAGAATGAAAACAGACTCACAGATAAGGAGAACAATCTGGTGACTGACAGAGGGGAAGGAGCTTAGGGGACTGGGTGAAAAAAGGTGAAGGGATGAAGAAGTACAAGTTTGTAGTTACAAAACAGTCATGAGGATTTAGAGTATAACATAGGAAATATAGTCAATATTATTGTAATGGCTATGTGTAGTGCCAGATGGGTACTAGAGTAATCAGGGGATCACTTCATAAATTATATAAACATCTAACAAAAAAAAAAATTAGAAGTTTGAAAATCTCATATGGAGATTGACTGTGTTGCAATACTGAAAGGCTTTTCCCATCATCAGAAAATTAATATCTGTGGTGATATTATTGAATGTGATCTCATTATATTGCATAATAAAATGTGTTAACATTTGCAAAATATGGGTAACTCAACCAACCAATATTCCAAATAACCAATGTAATGTTGTAAAACTAAGCCTGATTAAAACATTCAGTACATTGCAAGACAGACAGAAGGATGAAAATGTAATAGTGCACAAAAAGTTCATTGCTATGGCTTTAGATTCCACATAAAAAACTACCACTTACTTAGTGGTGGTATAAGACCAAAAAAGATTACATATAATGACCTTTTCAAGGTTATTAAAATATCCTTTTCAAACTACATGTCTGTACATACTTCAGTCAAAATAACATATTACAACAGATTGAATTCAGAAGCAGATATGAAAATGCAGTTTCCTGTATTAAGTACAAGAAATTTCTAAAATGTAAAACATCACTCTTTTCACTATATTTTTTATTTTAGAAAAGAGGAACACTTGCAGTAAAAATGTTATTTACATTAACATATAACTGGTTTATTATTATAGAATTTTAAATTAGTTAATATTTCTAGTTTCTCAGTTTTAATTTCTAAGATGGTAAATATTGATAGATATAAGCCATATAAACAAAAACTTCTGGGGAAATGCAATAATTTTTAAAAGTATAAAGTAGGCCTGAGACAAAAAGTTTGAAATTACTGACTTAGACATCACCAGTTATTCAGCTATTCACAAAATATTCACTCAAGATACAACCAGCGACCACATTTTGAAACCTGAACTCTCTTCCCACCACCATTTCTTTATAGTATTTCCTCTTGTGCCAAGATATTTGTTCTTTTGTGGTGATCTCCCTCTAAAGACACAATTGTAATTGTTAGGACTAAAAATTCCCTTCAAAACACACAATATCAACTCAATTTTTTTTACCAGGTAAGATTAGAGTTAGAAATAACTTTGGGAGGTAAAATGAAGAAAAAGAAGAAAGAATTCACAGGTCAAAATGGCTGGTCTCCCAAATTACATGCTTTATGTAAATTCTTCTTAAAATCATTTGTGGATACGAATAAAATATAATAAAACTTGCAATCTAATATACTGGGGAGTTTGTCCCCATTGAAAAAAAAAAAAGAAGCAAAGAGCCCCTCCCCTCCGCAGTCCATCCCATGCTCTCTAAGGACACTGGCCACCCAGAGATGATTTATCCCATGGGACTCTGAAAATTCCTGAGGTTCACTCTCCAGCCCTTCCCAGTTTCAGAGGGTGGCCTTACGTGCTGCAGAGCTAATGAATGTCACACTTAAAGCTGCAGCAGGCAGAGCTCTAGAATTAAGCTGTAGTAATGATTCAAGGGGTTTTCTGGCATTATTTCAAAATGGACAACTTAGAAAACCAGCCTTTTACTGCAGGCCAAAATATATTTCTCAAGTGAACATTTCAGACCTTTGCCAAGATACAAATACTTTCTTACGTAAATAGATGTATACCTCACAAGTGTGGTTTCGAAAACAATCCAGGCCAAAATAAGCTAGATTCACCTGAAAGAGAATAGTTGAGGCAGCGAGGAATTGATCTGGGGTTTTGTTTGTCTGAGGCACTAAGAGATAATTCAAAATTTCTGGAAAGTGGCTTAATTTTCTAATTAATTTATGTTTGCTGAAATTGTAAGATGCTGTCATTTCTATCCAGATCATCAATGAAAAGAAATTTACTGAAAATTTTTGAGTTTGTAGGGGGAGACACAAAACCAGAGTGAGAGATGAGAAACTCCCACAATGTTCCATGAGCTGGAATAAAAAGCAGCAAATTCTCTTCCACTATATTTACAAGTCATTCAGGCCATATCTTTTAAATGAAATACATATTTCTCCCCTTTTCCTTTACATTGGGTTATGTAACTATCACCTGAACTTTCTGATGGATGGGTGTTTGGGCTATCTCAGACAAATTGTTCTGTCTTATGACCCAGTTCAGTTATCACAGGAGTTCTCAGCTCCAAGCTGACTGCAGCATTACATCTATTATTAAAGAGGATTTCTTAAAAACAAATTTCTTTGTTAGAAGTTTTATTACCAGAAGTTAAAATCAAATAAGGAAGCATTCTGGATCATGGGACAAAAGCATAATTAAATATTAACTTAATTTGTGTTAAAAACATAGCAACTGGTTATGAAGACCATGCAAGAATGAATAAAAGGCACAAAAAAGAATAAGTAAAACAGTTAAGATAAATAAGTATACATCTAAGAAGTTGAAACTATTTTATATTTAGTTATATATTTTTTAAAAACTATGCTTAGGAGGGAAAAAAAACAAAAGAATTACTATATATACAAAATGTTAAATACTTAGAATGGAGAACACTTGTATTTTCTTAATCTTTTCTCTTTGTTCCAAGTTTTTGTCATCGTGTTGGAATCATTTCCAAATTTAAAAGAAGTAAATGTAATAAGTCTGAAAAATATGCACTTTAAAACGAGTAGCTGAAGGATGATTGAGGTTAAGAGAGAAGATTGCCCTGTAGGACAGTAGCTGGTGGTGGCGGAAACAGAGCAGCTCTGGGTTGAGCCTCAGGTGCCCAATGCAGGGGCAACGACCACTTACCCCTCCATCCTTGAATCTCTAGAAACAAGCCTCCATTGGACTCTAGGTGGCTCACTCCTGACTCATTCTCTCCAAGGACACAAGGAATCTTTGGAGTGGAAAAGGGACAAGGATCATCGCTCATTCTGAAATCTCATCACCTTTTAAAAGCCTAAACTCAGGTTGGCCTTGGGCCTGACTTTCATCCTACCTCAGCTATACCACCTCAGCCCCCAAAGAGCATCTCCCCTTCCACCGGCTGGAGCTAATTAAATGAACTCCCCACCCTCTGCCACCCCCAATTACATCAGCCAACAATTTATATGACAATGTGGCACCAAAGGTTTAAAAGTTTAAAAAACATAAACACCTAGGTGGGTCTGTGTCACCAAGGCAGAGAAATCATCATGCAGAGGAGAAACACAACGAAGATACAAAAAGGGAAAGGAAGAGAGGATTAAAACACAGTTCCCAGCTTTCACAATTATACCTAAGGCTGATCCTGGTCATCGTCCTATGCAGGGTGTTTGAAATGGACAGAAAAAAGTCATGTGCTGTCATATTCTTATCCTGTTCAGTCATACATACACAGCAGTCCTAGTTCTGGCCTAAACTATGTAGACCTTAAGATTGGAACATGTCTAGCCAGACATGTCTAGAGAAAAGATAGAGCAAACCCACCGCAGCAGGATCTGCATGAACGCACAGGAACATAACTAAACTTAAAAGAAAAGATACACAGGAACACAAATTTAACCCAGTGTAGATGCCATACTCTAAGAGGAAAAAGAAATTATTTGTAATAGAATACAGCATTGGGGGTCTAAGACTACCCTCCATCAATGAACTCATGATTGAGTCCTAGATTGTAAAATGCTGAAAAAATATATACCCCACCACCACCACCAAAACAAAACAAAACAAAACTAAACTAAACTAAACTAAACTAAACTAAACCTAGAAGCACAGGGCAGCAGTGCTGTAAGACCTTCTGCCTGGGAGCAAAATAGGGTTATCCCCATTTAAACAGGTGAGTCCACGTGTTCTATGCAAACAAGAGCACAGGCATCTGTCAAATACCGTTACTCCCCAGGTGCCAGTGACTTAACATGGAAGAACAGCTCCAGCACAGCCTGCCCTCAGCAAACATGAACACGGGGTCCAGCAGCAGTGGCCTCAGGAAAGTTCTCTTTACCTCATTGAAACACAGAATGTAAAGAGACCATCACAAGATCTTGCAGTGTTAGAAATCGGCGTGACATGGGAACTGTGGAACATCTTCAGTCAGGTTCAGTGTTGTCACTCTAGGCATCAGTGTGAAATGGCAGTGGTACAAGTGCATGAAAAACGCTTTATTTCCTCTTTTCTCCACCACTCATGTTACACACACACACACACTCACACATGCACACAAACACACACACACACATAAGTATGCACACACATAATCCATTTATTCTCCAGTTTTTCAAATACCTACTAGTAAGAAGTTCTATGCTCAGGATCCACTGGTGGTGAAGACAGACATGACTCCTGACTATATATCCCTTAACAGCCATGTATTCACATCAGCTTGCTCCCTGACCATCAGGGGTTGGCCTCTGCCTCCACTGAGCCCATCAGAGTATTATATATACCTCCAGGGTCAAGGTTAACAGATCCAGAGGAGAACCCCTGATCCACACTGAACCAGCAAGGCCCTTGCCTGGCAATTCCAGAACTGAGAAAGTCAGCAGTAACTTTGGGGTGCTTGAATTACAAAATACCAAGACTAGAAACTATTAACAAGTGGCTTGGAGAAGAAGAGAAAGCTGGTCTGAAGATGAGAATAAAGCAGATGCCAAAGAGTAAAAAGGGAGAGAAAGACTCCTGGCAAGACTGGTTCCCTAACTCCCCTTGCTCTTGAGACCACTGTAGCCCTGCCACTGTATTTCATCAGCCAATTAAGGGGAAATTACACTGTCACTTGCAACCAGAAGAGTCCCGACATATTGACCCCCCACACACACACACACACACACACTGTAAATGATGACAGTAAGTGAACGGCACTCTCACAAGACTTGTTGGGAATTGAAATTCTCAGCAAGAGGCACTGCAGGAAGTTAAGAGTAAGAGAAAAAAGAAGAAATGTCAGTTGAGCTGCTAAAGCTAAAAATGGGAGTATTGGAGAGCTTAGATAAACATGCTATGGAGGTGTCTAGAAACATTGGAGTGAGAGGAGATCTTGCAAAGACTAGAGTTAATAAAATGATTTGTTATTATTGACAGTATTCAGTGTTTATTTCCTGACTCATATGGCTTATAGAATCAGAGGTTAGACAGTTTATGAAATTTCTGTTTGTGATGCAGTAGAGCACAATTTTGTTACAAAGAATATTTATCTGCCAAAGATTTATTCAGAAAAGCACTGTATCTTTCTAACTGATATTTTCAGTCAACTAGATAGAACTTCCCCTCTCTCTTCCTGTCCTTCTAAGAGACATCTCTCTTCAATTTGATTCTCTTGTCATTTTTCACCTCTAACACAATGTCACAGTTTGATGAAGGCTAGTGGATAGCAGCTCTTGGAAAGACCACAAACTCATGACCAAAATGGTGTTGGGTTCAGATAATCAAAGGTTCTTTCTCTCCATTTTCAGTGTAATGTTTTTCCATCTGTTAGAACTCTCAACCAGACCCAGCTGCTTTTCCTGACACCTGTCATGTTTATTTAGAACCTGTTTTTTCCAGAATCATTTCAGCACAATAAAAATACCAAATCTGGTTTCCATGGACTTTTCGGAGAAAGCAATATATAGTACAAGAGAAATAAAAGTGTGTAGGTGGGGGCTGCTAAGCATACAAAGCAATACGAGGCAATTATCAGACCATGTGTATGATGTTTTCTGGCAGCAAGAAGGTACAAAAAATTATTTTACTAATTTTGGCTTTATAGAACAGTTCCATGAAATTAAAAGTAACTCCTATTTTTGTGCAAAAGCCAATGTTTGTAATTAAGTAACACAACTTGTACCTTATTCCATAATGAAAAGTAAACATGTTGCTTATGTGTGTAAAGCATAACTATCTAGGCACACACCCATGTTTTTCTTTCTCAAACACAGCAAACAGCGTACTACTTTATATATGCATGCTAAGCCCAGGAAATCTGCTGGTATCTCACATATTTGTTTCCGTTTAACTCTCCTGTCATCTTTCAACTGAAAAGGGGTTATTAGTAATTTGAGATTATAGTTTAGTAGTCTTTTTAATTTTGATGAGCAATTCCACTGTGGAAACAGGAATCGAATTGAAAGAAACAACATTTCCCATTTAATTTTTGTTGTTGTTGGAGGAAAACACGAACACTGCTTTATAACCAGAGTTCAGGTTTTAATGAGCAGAGTGCAAGTTTCAATACCTTGTCCATCCTAACAGAAATTCATCTGTTCAGAAGGTGATTAAAATCCAAAAAAGCCCAAGGGCTTCTGTGGTGTAAACATGGCTTGGGCTGCAGAGCTCTTGGCTCTGGGAATCAGCCAAACCCTGGAGAGTTCTGGTAGAAACCCCACTCGGTAGCTCCCTCCAGACCCAAAGGGAGAAGTGGTAAACAAACCCATCAATCACTGGCAACGGGAAAGTGCTGGGTGCCATAAGTTTTAGGCACCAATATAGAAAGAAACTGATAAATTGTCATTCATCACATATACAGGTTCTCCTGTAGCTGTGGACTTGCTGAAAGTATAGAATATAGAATACTCAGCAGAAAGAAGATGAAGGCTTGAACCTACCGAGGGAAAGATGTCACTAGTAGGATTTAGTGTGAGTGTGTGTGTGTGTGTGTGTGTGTGTGTGTGTGTGTGTGTGTTTAATACAATGTATAGTACTTGCTAATATTTTTGCACTTAAAATTCTTAATTAATTTCTTAGGATATTTACAATTCTAAGGAGATTTAATCACTTTACATACAAGGATAAATTGTTCAGTCATTAATTTATTCAGTCTTTTAAAAATACTTACCCAACAGCTACTAGATTCCTGGCATCATTTGTATTCTGAGGGAATACAAAAGAGATAAAAGACAGAGAGACATAAAAGACACAGTCTTTTCTTTCAAAAGCTTGTCATCTAAGTGCATAAACAAGATTTCTATATATGTCAAAATTTAAATATAGTGCAAGATAATACATAGAATCAAATAAAAAAAGACAATGGTTTACAGCTAAGTTCTGCTACTGGTTAAAAATTAGGTGCTAATGGTTATTCATTTTATAGTGATACTTGGGGTTTGTTTTTCCTTATCTGAAACCCAGTAAGATTGTATTGGATGATTTTAAATAAATGCTTTTCTAAGTTAATTTCTCACAGTTACTGAGTGGTCATGAATTCAAGAGGCCATGCCCTGACAAGGACCTGAGTGTGGCTAATGTATTCTGTGTTTCTGGTTAAATGTGAAAATCAGGAAAAGATATGGGCTTGATAAGAATACGTGAGAACTGCTTCTGTGCAAGGGTACAGGAAGAGCAGGGTGCCACACTTGTGAGCCACAGAATGGTAATCCTCTGCTTGGACCACACACTGAAATCACTCATGAAGCTTTATTAAAAAATCAGATGCCTAGACTCCACTTCAGACCAATTAACTTAAAATACCTGGAAGTGGGGCAGATTTATTATAAGCTCCTCTGGTGATACGTCAGTATGAAGGTAGGTTTGTAAAAGGTTGCTACAGATCATAATCAGAATCACTAAATCCCCCACATTATCTTTAATCTCAAGCAATATAACTCCCTAAAGTCTCCTCTAAGATTAACTGATTACAAATAATTCACCAGATAATTAACTAAGTTACTTAATGTATATAGGATTACTGTTCAAAGTCCTGTTAAAAATTGAGGAACATCGGTCAAAAATTATCTCCTGTCCTTTTTTAAATTGTGGTCCATCTCTTATCTATTAAGGCACTATGGTTGTGACAATAAAGCCATGTCCCATATATAAGACTGCTCATCTTTTCTTCTTTGTTGCATGGAGCGCACACACAGCTCACCTAATAGTCAAATAATTGTGTATCCAGTTCAGAGGGTTGTAACAACAAATCACTTCACTGTTGTGCCAGACTATAAATTGCTACCTGATCCATCAAAACACCTGCCTGTTTCTGACCTCAAAGTAATATAGAGGTACTGCAGGAGGCTCGGTAATGGAGATTCTATATTGAGATCATGAAGCTTGTTCAGACCTTTTCCTGCCTGCAGAGACTAAGGATGAGGAAAGGTCCACAAAGCCACAAGTTATTCTACTGCTCCTAACAAACAGACTTCTCCATGTGCTAATAATAAAGAGAATAGCTGTGTCTAATGTCCTTTTTGGTCTTTATGTAGCTGTAGTGATTTCTGTTCTGATGGCATATCCAGTTAGCTAGAGACTTCTCTCAATTCTCTAAAATTCTGATTTAATACATCTTGGGTGGAACTCAGGAATCTGTATTTTTATAAGGGACTCCAGGAAATTCCCATGCAGCTAATCTGGGTAACCCCCTCACAGAGCCATTACACACACACACACACACACACACACACACACACACACACACACAAACACAAACTAGCTTTTAAATGGGATGTCTTATAACCATATAGTTAAAGGTTGTCTATCTTTAGTAGTGAAGTTGATTACCCTCTGGGTTCTCAGTTTTATTTTTTTCCTGTATTACTTTTCACAAATTGACACTTTTATATGTCTACCTGCTTATTTTTAAAACATTGGGTTCTTTTAATAAAACAAACACTCTAGACGAGCAAAGATTTGTCTAGTTTGTACACAAACCTATCTTCAAATCATAGAACAGTTCTTAACACACAGAAGCTATTCAAAAAATAATGAATAAATGAGTAAATATTTAGGAAAAGCTCAAAAAAGTTGATATATTTCAAAGTAAGAGCAGAAAGTCATCTCTAGGTTTTTAATTTAAATTGAGTTTTTGCTTTTGATTTTTTTATGAGCTTCACATTATGCAGAATTACTAACCCAATCAACAAGTTCCCTAAAATAAAAAAGTTCTAAAAAATCTAATTGATTTTGTAAATCTCAATTAAACAAGTTTCAATGTCTAGAATATTTGAGTTTACATGATCTTTCTCATTAACTAAATATATCCATAACTATGTCTTAAAATCTGCTCTCATTATTGGATCTAATGGTCAATTTTTGACCTCTCCATACTGATGTATTTACACTTGAGTTGTTTCAAGGTCATAAGTTTATAAGATTCAAATGGGATAAAAATCCTTGGCCTCTTCTAATCTTGGTTTCTTTTATCACTTTATTAACCTGGTCAGGAATTATTGGCTGCCTAGCTGTCTTTGTTGATAAGAATAGTGAGATGAGTGACACATTTGTCTAAAAAAAGTGAGAAATTAATTTTAGAGTATCAGCAACTGGCTTAGGGTTGATGACATGAGAAAATACTTCATGACTTTATGCATCTGAGGTGGTTTTAAGAGGTCATCATATTGGACATGTCACCAATAGAGTATGAATGCATCTCAGTCTTTTTGTTGTTCACATCTGCCTGGCCTTCCTCATTCAGCCATGGGTGTGAATGGACCTTGGACAGCAATATTAAGGACTAAATGAGGGAGAAATGACAATTTTGGGCCCAGGTTAGAATAAGTGTTGTGCAATGGGTTCTAAGTCAAGAGTTTAACTGTAATATAATTTATGGGGAATGGATAAATTTCCCCCTCAATTTCTATGGAGTGTTGTCATTCAGTACCAGGATCCATTCATAAATGAACCTGGTGGAAAACATTTCATTCAAACCAACTCTACATGGCTGCCGGATGCTCTTCTACTAGCGACCTGACATCTGCTCCCTCCTTTGCCCATCTTGGCTCCTCAACAAAAGCAGATGAGAAGGGCCAAAGATTACAGCTTTTTCCTTCACCCCACAGCTGGCAATGGCCCAGGAGAAGACTGTAATTCTAAGCACTAACTTCAAGAAACCAATCTAAAGAATTACATCTGTTGATATTTCTGTGTAGGTTAGCCACTGCAAAAGACACTGCTCCCATGAAACAATTCGTTCTGAATTCGGCAAATCAGAATGAAACAGAGATCTCTCTATGAATCAAAGTTAACAAATAGGAAGCGATGCACAAAGAGGTAGTAATCTAATGTAAACAAGCAAACAAAAAACAAGCAGCACAATCTTGATACCAAATAAGCTGGAATCTAAAGCCAGAACATTGATTGGAACAAAAAAATATTTTTAATTGTAAAATTTACAATCCACAATGGACATAGCAATGTTTTATGCTGAATGTTAAAAAAATAATTTACTCAATATTGTTCAATTAGTCGTTCCACAAATACACACTGAGCACCGGCAATCTGCTAAGTGCTATTCACTAGAGCTATATCAATGAATGGATTGACTCTCACATGACAGACACATTTCTCACAATAATAGGACTTATACTTTAGCATAGAAGATAATAGTCAAAAGTATATATATAATATAATTATATAAAGCAGAATAAGAGACTGGAGAAGGGTACTGAAGACTATTTAGTATCTGATTATCAAGCAGGGTTTCTCATAAAATGTGCTGCTTGAGCAAGAGCTGAATGAAACCAGAAAGCAATCTGGGCTCCTAGAGGAAGCACGTTCCAGGAGACTGGGGAGCAAGTGTGAAGTTTCTAAGTCAGGAACAGGTTTGGCAAGTTGGTACACCTGGGAGAAGTTTGGTGTGGCTGGAGCTGAGGGAGCCAGGCAGAGGAGGGGATGTAGACGGAGGATAGTCAGGGCCAGATCCGGAAGGCGTTGGGAGCCACGGCAGGGAATCTTTATTTTCTGAAGAAAATGAGGAATTTTACTGGAAAATTTTAAGCAGTTTTTTCTTGTTAAAGGTCCCCCCCACGGCTGTTCTACAGAACTGAGGAGAGGCAAAAGCAAAAGCAAGGAAGAGGAGTCAGAGGCTTGTAGCAATCAAACAGGTGTTAATATAGCATTTTGCTTTAAGTCCATTTGTAACGCCTGACTGGCACTGATTGCTGTGCCACTACTAAAGAGAGCCTTGTGCTCCTATTCTCTTGGATGAAAGTGAGAGCAGTGAAAGTGCCGAGAAATGACTGAATTAGGGCTATATTTTAAAGATGCTAGATTGATGTGGGATAGGAAGAAAACAAGTCAAAAATATCTCCTAAGTTTTTGGCATAGATAATTAGCTCTGCTAGTGTCACAGTGATGGGAAAGACTAAGAGAACAGCAGAAGTATGTAGAAAAATCAAAATGCCTATTAGATAACTAAGAGTTAATATCAAGTAGAAAGTTGGACTTACAAACCTATAGCTCAGGGGAGAAGCCAAGACTAGAGAGACTAATTTAGAAGCTGCCAATATATAAAGCATTATAAAAGCCTTGGTTGAGAAAATTGGAAAAATCTTGTACATGGAAATTTTTTTTTAATCGTATATAAAAGAAATAGGCCCCGTCCTAAGCCCTGGGGATTGCCAACATTTATATGTGAGCAAGAGGAGAGGAACTGTGAAGGAGGCCAAACAGAAGAGGCAACAGGATAAAAGGAAAACCAGGAGAGTAAGGAGTCCCATGAATTATTTCAAGGAAGGACCAATTAGTTGTATAAAAGTGCTGCTAAGTAGTTAAGAAGGGGGACTAAGAACTGTTGGCTGAATTTGGCAACATGGAAGTCACCAGTAATTTTGAAAAGAATAGTTTTTGTAAACTGAAAGGACAAAGCCTGAATCTCCAGTTCAAGAGAAAATGTGAGGTGAAAACTGGACAAAATGAATTTTAAAAAATGTGCAGGATCTGGGGAGAAGGTGTGAGATCTGAGAAAGGTTTGTATTTTTAAGGGAGTTTTATAGTATGTTTATAGGCTAGTGGGAAAGATCTGGTAGAGAGGAAATGGTTAGTGATGTAGGAGGGAAGGAAGAGAAAGAATAATTGCTGAAGTAGAGCAAACAAATCCATGAGTAGAAAAGTGGCCAAAGGACAGAACACAAAAGGAAGAGGCTGGTCCTGGAAAGAAACAAAGGTCCATCATTGAAGGCAAGAGACTATAGATACAGATGCAGCCGAGTGTGTAGATCTGGCAGTGAGATGAATTGGTAGTTGTCTTTAAGAGTTTCTATTTTCTCAATGAAATAAAAGTGATGTAATTAGCCGAGAGTGAGGAAATGGGAAGGAAGAATAAAGTTTTTGCAAAAGGGAACTGCAAAATAGTTTCCTAGATGAGCGGGACATAGTACAAGTAACAGATCGTGTTCCTTTTGTGGTCTTAAAAATGAAACCAATCAACTTGACTTTGCATTTTTCTCCAGCAATGTTTCAATGCTCATTGGTGAGCACAGTATAGGTAGAGAGTATGATGTAATCAGTTTGAGTTTTACAGCGGCATAAAATAGAGAGGGAGTAGAGCAAGAGAATTAAGGGTTTATACAAAGGAGTGATGACAGTAATGAGCCATGAAATTTAAGCTGAGTAGGTAGAAAGAAAGAAAACAGGAGATGGATGATGGACAATAAAAGAATGGTGGGATGAACGGATTGGATATGGTAGTCAAATAACAGTTACATTGGAAAATGGCTGGAAAGGTAGGAAAAGGTAATGGACAGAATATGGAATGCTTGAAATTGAAATCATCTTGGTTATTGATAATGATAATTTTTTTAAACTATTGATAAAGACAATATCTAAGTATGAGAGAAGGTGGCTGAGCAAAGGGGGAAGAAAAAGTAATTGATAATAAGAAAAGGGTATTTGAATGGTGCATCTAAAAAATACTAAAATTATCAAGAAAAAGGACAGGAGTAGTAATAAATAGTGCTGAAATCTTCAGTAAATGAAAAAGAATGAACAGAATATTGATAAGTAATTTTAATCATTATAATCATTATGAAGAATTTTAATATGTCTCCTTCAGAATTTGATAAATCAAGCAGGAAAAACATAACTAAGCCTCTAAAAATATGTAAATTACAATGAATAAACCTACCTAAACAGAAATATCTAGAACTATGTAATATGTTAGCCAAGAATATACACATTGTTCTCTTGTATATATTAAATGTTTTTAACTAAATCATGTAACTTAACCACAAAGAAATTCTTTCAAAATTCCAATAAATGAAAGGAAAAAAATCATATCACTTTTATATAGAATAGAAGGAAATTATAAGGAACATAAGGAATTTTGTCAAAATATTCATAGCAGCGATAAAAACAAATGCTTTATTTTATATATGATATCCTTTACCTGCCCTGTTCTATTATAAAGTTGAACTTTTTATAGTCCCCAAATAGTATGCTATACATAATATCATAGTAGAAATTATTTTAAATTTAGTTGGTCATTGATACTTTGCCTATGTAACCTCAAATACCCAGGTATTTTATTGCCCAGAACCATGTTTTACTTGCTTCCATGTTTTTATCTTGCAAACATCATGCAATAATTATAGCTACTTCACTGTGTGTGGAAGTAAGAATCAGTGAGACAATTTTAAGAGATCTTTAAATGCCTTAGACAAAAGCTGTAGAAGTATAGAATTTTGTTATCATTCCACCTACTTCAGAAAAATTATTACAATTCAAATGGTGACATCAATATATGTGGTCCTTGCAACAACAGTAGGGAAAGACAGTAGTCTCCTGTCTCCCAAAATTATTACTAATCCCTCAAAGATATAAACAAAAAGAGCCCCAAATTGAAAATATCTATTTACAAACTCTTAAATTGACTATCTTTACGGCATATAGGTATTCTGAGCATAGTAAGTTTGTCTAATATACCAAAGTGCTTGTTGGACACCACAAATCTCACTGGATCACTTAGACCACGTCCTCAAGGAGGTGAGTTGAGGAAACTGTACGAAGCAGTACTATATGTGTCAGCTTCCTGTGGCAGGAACACACAGCCCCAGTAGCTCAGTGGCTTACAGCAAAAGTACCTGCTTATTCCTCATGTTACTTGAAGATTGTGACTGGGCTGGGCCCTGCTGAATGTAGCAGGGCTTGGCAGGCCTGACTTGTCTTCTCATTCCCAAACCCAGATGCCACTATCTGAGGCCTGTTCCCACAGTAAAGGGCAGGAGGAAAAGGGTTCAAGACAAAGCAATGAGTTGTGTTTAAGCTTCTATAGGATGAGACAACTGTCATGTTCACTCACATCTCAATGAACAAAGCATGTGACAAAGGGCAAACAATTGGTAATAATTCAACCTGTCACAATACAATGCTGCAGTGGTATCTTCCATCTGCCCTGCCAATTCTTCACACTATAGAAGCTTAGGCTAGACATTACACTTTCCTAGAGCTTCCTCTTGTGGAATCGTGTATGCAGCTATTTATAATGCTTTGTGAGTGCTTTAGTCCCACTGAGAAAAAACCAAGTCTTCTTCCGAATATCCTTTTAACTGACCTTCTTAGGGACTTTAGGGAAGTTTGTGCTATTCAAATCCAGATGGACTGCTGTGACAATCTAGATCTCCTATGATTGGTAAAAGATTCAACAGTACCAAGACCCAAAGATACACTACATTCAATCCACTATAATCCATTTAATTTTTTCAAAATCCCATATGAAAATTTAAAATAGCTTTATTAATTTTAATTTCTTCTTTAAACAAAATGATATCCAACTTAGAGTAATAAACACACAATTGGTACTCACATATAAAGAATGTCTTAAACATAAATCTGGCTAAACTATTTGTTTAAAAATTGATTTTTCTCTCCTCAAAATTTATGTAATAAGTATTTCCATAGCATGCATTATATGCTAAGCATTTTGCACATATCAACTTATTTAATTTTTATAACAACATTATAAGGTAAGCACTATCATTATCATCCTTGTTTTATAAATGAGGAAACTGAGAAACAGAAAGAGAAATAATCTGTTCAAGATAACACACCAGGTCAGTTGGTAGACCTGAGATTCAAATCCAAACGGTCTGGCCCCAGGGTTTATGCTCTGACCCATTACATTATGCTACCTTATCCCCTGCACTCAGAATTTCCTCTATTCTGCTAGACTCTGCTTAATTTTTCCAAGCCAAGGTCTCATTCACTGTGTTGTTTTGAACTTTCAACCCTTGCATTTTCTCAAAGATTCCTTGTTGGAAGACTCTATATAAACACAGTAGAGTGTATATGTGTACCACACTTCACTATTAATCATGCTGAGATTCAAAGATATTAAAAGATACTTGCCCGAAGTCACACACATAGCAAGCAGGTGGCAGTTAGAACTATTTGAAGACATGGATCTCTCTCAACCCATGTATTAATTGCCCAGTTCACTTCTACTGTATTAAAGCAGTGAATGACCTTACTATACAAGTCAGTTTTTCTCTAAATCACTAGCTCCTCCTTAATTGATGGTCATTTCTATTTTATAACCTAGCATTTGCTAAACTTTCTTTTCTCTCTCCTTTTCAATACATTGTACAAAGCTGGAAATGTTTTAAAATAAAAGTATACCTTGCTATTTTTTAAGGATAATCATCTCAAACAAAAGAAATTCACATATTTCAACAACCTATTAAAGATTACAGTTTCAAATTTCTCCTTTTTAAAATTTTTTATATGAGTAACTATCAGATGTAAAATAGTGAAACTTACTTTATAGAAAAAAGGTGATTAACTCCAAGAGAAAGTCAATAGTAAAAACATAAAAGGATTAGGCAGCAGACATGGCTAGATAAGCCATAGACTATGACATTCTTCCTTGTATAATAAAGAATTGGTTCTAGGTGGATATGGTCAGTAACTTTCCTGGCCCATGAAATGGTTTGGTGGAGTATTCTGTTTTCAGAATTATGAGAGTTTGAATGCAAATTGTTTTTTGATCAATAATACCTATTCTTCTGTGGCCAGACAAAGCTTTATGAACTTGAAACCCAACAACTGTGAGTAGGGCCTCTGCTGGTCGGTTTCTGGATTCAGTCCCCTTCTTCAGCTGATATCTGAAAAAACTCTACATGACTATGCAAAGTTGTTTAGTTTGTTTGTCAAGAAGCTCTTATTTACTTGTGGGAAACTGTAGTTTCCTTAAAAGAGATCTTTATCACACGTGTAGGCAAAAATAAGTTAACAATTTTATTTTTAAAATATAGTGTTTGAACCAGTCGCCACCTTTCTGAATGAATAACTAAATGATCACTTCCTACACGAATTGGTTAGAAATATGTTTACATGCTAACATATGTGGGTAAAGTGTGTAGAACAGGAAAATTATTTGCACATATTGTTAAAATAATGCATATTAGCTTACATAATGACATGCTTTTATCATAAATATTATTTTCTAAAAGTATTGAATAAGGCCTAATTTTGCTTATAAGGTTCATGAATTTCACTTGCATTTAGGAAATTCAAAGATAGCATCTCCTATCATACTTGTAATAATTAATTATGGCTACCATCTATTGAGTATCTGGGACATGCAAACATAACGCTAAGTGCATTCCTCACAACAAACTCATAAAGCAGGGAGTATTATCTCTATTTTACACAAGAGAAAACAAGGTTCAGAATGGTTGAGTAAGTAACCCAAAGTCATAGAAAATGCTGTTGCCTAGATATAGACCTGTGTCTGTCTAGCTTCAAAGTCCATTCTGTACTGTAGAGATTCTTCAAAAACGGAGGCTATAAAAACAGGCTATCTCTATTTTATTGTCTTTTGCAATGAAAATATAAATACACTCCTATTAAACTTACTAATAAGAGTTTTTGTCTTCATAAACACTAGTACAACTTCCAAAAATCAAAAGAGATTTAGAAAACATAAATACAGATTAGACATGTCTGGTCTGTTGTCTCCCATTAAAACATTTGTGAAGATAAAAGAAAGAGACAAGAACTGACAGTAGAAAAGGGGAAAAATATGACATACCAAATTTTCCAGGCAATTTCCCCTAAATGCATTGTCAGTGAGAATAGACTGAAAAGCAAATTATTGGACTCTGTACCATAGTTATCTGACCTAGAAGCAAAAAATCTCCACAAAAAAAAAAGGAAAAATCTCTGACTCATTTCCCTTTTGTACACCGAACCCCAGAATATCGTGACTGGACTCTGTAGGGAAAAAAGGCAAAAAAAAAAATTATTTTCAGAAGTAACAAGAGTCCTGTCCTTCTCTTACATCATCTCCATTGGCTCTTTTCTTTTTTTATTTTCCATTTCATTAGAAAAAAATGAAAGATGAATTGAGATAGTTTCCAAGGATGTTTTGTATTTGGAGGAGAAAAAAAAATAACACACAAAAATTAAAACAGACACAGGAGAGCTGGGAGTGCTGAGATTAGTGTGCTCTTTCATGTACATGACACTGTTCCAAGAATTTCACCTGTTCCCTGGAACAGCTAGGAGCCTGAGGTTCACTTTAGTAGTACCACAGCAATCAATGCCAGTCAGGCATTACAAACGGAATGAAAGTAAAATGCTACATTCTGACCTTTAGGTTCAGATTTAAAAGAGGAAAGTTGCCTGAGCCCATGTGAACAACAAAGGACACTAAGGAAAACAGTTTATTTGAAAAATGCCATCCCAGATTACCCTTCCCTGAGTCAGTCACTATGTTCAGGAAGTAAACAATGCAGCCTACTAAAACATAAGAGAAAGAAACATTTGGAAGGGAGAGAGTTCCCTAAAGACTAAGGGAGGTCATAGCTCTGAAAATTCTTTTCTTCAAAATTACATAAGAATTTTTGAAGACTCAGTGTCCTCACCAATATCTCAGAGTTTAAAAAAAAAAAGAATCAGGTATCTCTACGAGCAAAAAGGTTGAAATAAAAGCAGAGGTACAAAGGATATTGGCTGAAATAAAAAAAGAATGTAATAGGGAAATGAAGATCTGCTTTGAGTATAGTTAAGAACAGAATAGACACTGCAGAGAATTAAGAAAATTATGTGGAGCAATAAATTTGAAAAAAAACTAGAACATAGAAAGAAAATACAAAGATAAAACGACAAGAAAAAAACAAATATGGAGAGAGAAAAGAAAAAGTATCTACTCTAAGATTTAAAAGGTATGTGAAGCAGAAATAAGAATGCTCTGAATAAAGAAACTTGAATTAGGATGCTTTGGAAAAAATATTATTTTAAGACACTATCAAATGTTGCAAAAATGAAGAAAATGTTTTATGGAGCTTGAAAGAGTTTAACATGTTCTAGGCTTGATGATAGTTTGTGTAAAAAGCAATATAAAAACATTCTAAGATATATTTCTTCTGTTAACGGATCCCTACTTAAACATGTTTATTTAAAAAAGGAAAGTTTATGAAAGGATACTTAGGTATTGAGGAGAATAATTAAGTTGGAAAAGGTCATGGACACAGCTGGGCCTCAAGAATAACTCCAAACGAATACAATCAAAACTCTGATTTCACTTAGTATCTCTTAGTATCCTGGGCTCCATTCTTCTCATAAAGATCAGAATAACTTTCTTCATAGCAGAAAACTTGGCTGTCAACAGTACTAGAAAGAGATTGAACTCAGAGCCAAGATCAAAAAGCCATGGGGATGTATTCAGTTTAAGTCAGGTGCCCAACCTGGCACCAATACCTGTGATCAGAAATAAATGCATGTAGCAGCTGCCAAGAAAGCATGAATGACAGGTTGTAGATTGTAGAGTCAGTTCCTAGAAGAGAAATTATAATCCCATAAAAGGTGGTTGAAGGAAGGCATCCAGATCAAGCAGTGGGTATTCTCTCAAGACCATAACACATCACTATCAGCTTATAACAATAACAACATAGATCAGAATTAGAAAAGTTCAGATAGAATTCAGGGGAGAAAATTTTAAAAAGAGAGAGAGAAATTTATTTCAGAACTAAAGACTAAATAAGAATTATAAGAATGAATGAATGTACAAAGTAATAAATGCCTTAAAAGCAATAGAAGATAAAAGAAAAAAATACTTAAAATCAAAAGACATGAAGAAAGAAAAAGGACTCAAGAGAAAGTGGCAAATACTGAGGATAGACCCAAGAAATCACATATGGATAATAGGATTTCTTGAAAAGAAAAAAGACAAACAAACAACAAAAGAAACACACATGTGAAATCTAAAGAACAAAATAAACAAATGAAACAGAAACAAACTCATAGATACAGAGAACATTTTGATGGTGTCCAGATGGAAGTGGGGTACAGGGGGTGGGTTAAAAATGGATAGAGATTAGGAAATACAAATTGGTAGTTAAAAAGTAGTTATGGGGTCGTGAAGTATAGCATAAGGAATATATCAATAATATTGTAATAACTATATATAGTATCAAATGAGTACTAGATTTATCAGGGTTATCACTTCAAAAGTTATATAAATGTCTAATGACCATGTCATACACCTGAAACTAATATAATTTTGTATGGCAACTATAACTAAAAAACTTTTTTAAAAGGAAACAAAACAAATACCAAAAAAAGTAATCTAAGAACACTTCCCACAAATAAAAAAAGTAAGATCAAAACTGTATTCTGAAATACATACCATGTAGACGAAAAGGCTGATCCTACCCCAAGTAAAAGAATTCTTCTGCCTGATGCCCTACGAACTGGAATATCAATTTTTCCTGGTTCTATGGCAGGCTGCCAGCCTTCAGACTCAGACCAGGACAGATTTTGGACTCAAAAGCTTCCTTAATCATGTGAGCTAATTCCTTAAAATAAGTAAGTAAGTAAGTAAGTAAGTAAGTAAGTAAATAAATAAATAAATAAATAAATTCTATTGGTCTGATAGATATAGAGATAGGTAACATATTTCAGTTTCTCTGGAGAACCCTAACTAATACACAGGAACTTGATAGACCCAGGTCTTAAATAAAAGTTGAAGAGACCTTCCTCCAGTTAATATTACTTTTCATTCACACTGGAAACAATACTGCTCTTCCTTTTAATATCTTAGTCATATACCCTTTGAAATAATTTAATAAATGTAAAAAAGAATACTTAATAAATAAAAAGTACTTTCATTCTAAGGTATTTGGAATTAATAAATGTAACACAAAAAAACAGCACTTATTTTCAGTGGAAAATTCTCAAAATATCACCTTCACTGAAGATTTTTGCAATATTGTGTGAAACTGATAATGATGATAGTGGTAATAAAGATAATAATGATGTTATGGTGGCTAAAAATTTAGATCTCCATATTTTTTTCTTGAGATATTTCTTATTAGTATTTTAAAAAGTGCTAAGTTAAAGAATGAACAGAACAAATCAACTTAAGTAACAATGACCCTATAATCAGTTTTATACCAGATATTCTTGCATTGAAAATTATTTATTATGTAAGACATCAATCAGTGAATTTTACCTGAACTCCCCTTAAGTGTGAGGATTAGTCAGGAGATTTGGTTTGATAAATTTGTGCAATAGGCTTGGCATTTTTTATTATTGATTATTTTAATATATCATGGCAACATTCCAAGCCTTAGGTTTTCACCAGTGTGGAAATACAATTTTCCACTTAAAAGAAGAAACAGTACCTGATTTGTGACTAGATTTTTTGTTTTACATAAAGCCTTTATTCTGAATCAGCAAGAGTGGGTCAGAATATAAATTTACATGATTGATCTTTGCTTTGTTTTTATGGAGAAAATTACTATGAAAGCATGAACATTCTGCTAAGTATATTAGTCATTTTCATAATATTCACAGAAGCTTAATGATATTATAACCATGAATGTAGGAATAATGGTCATCACAATTACATCTAGTAGTTACACCAATGATCCTTTCCCACCTTCACATAAAAAAATAAACATTGTAATGTCAGTTTTTTTAAAAAAAATTGAATTAAATCACCAAACTTTTATTTAAATACAAACCAAAAAAGCCCACAAATAAGTGATTATAAGTGTTAAAAATTGTAACACATTTTACATGGATAACCACTCATTAAGTCTTGAGAAAAATATCTAGAAAAAAATGTGGCATACCTATTCTATCTACTTGTTTTAATTTCTTCCCATTAGATAGTTTTAATAGCTAGAAGAGTTATTTCTTTACCACTGAAATAATTAAATAATGTAAAATAATGTGGCCTTACTCATTAAAATGTAAGAAATAATATGAAATAATTTTAAATAATATAGCCTTCCTTATCAAAATATGGGAACTACGTCACTGAGTGAAATCATCTTACCAATTTTCTTAATATTTTCTCACTATTGAAGACTGATTTTAACACAAAGTCATTTGGTCAATTTCATTCTAACGTGAGACCTTAAAGCAAATTATATATATATCTAAGAGAGTTGCCAAGAAAAAAGGAGTAAAGATAATTACTTTACAGTCCAGTATTCACTCACAAAAAACATCACTGAAGTTATCTGAGGTATTTCAAGTTGTATCTAAATGTTCTTAGAAAGTTCTATAGAATAAAATAGTCATTAGTCAATTGACTATTTCATCTGCACAAGGCCAAGCAATTACTTTTAGTTCGTTTACTTATTATTTACTTATTTATTTTCACTAAAAGTTTGATCCACAGCTTGGATTCAAACTTTTCTGGGCAAGTATGAAAAACTAATACTTAAGGAAAGCAGTTGGAAATTTGTATCCACTTGTGACTAAAATACTCTTTAAATGGAGCAGACTCATGAGAGTAGTTGTCAGTCAGCTTGGCCCGATGACAAAGCAACGATGGGAGACATGAAAATTTATGTAAGGCCATGAATCTGCCACTTAGAATATAAGATCTCTGAGAAAAGTATTTTTGTTCTCTATAGTATTTTCAGCACCTAGAACAACGCCTGGCACAATAGTAAATGCTTAATAAATATAAATACTGAATAAATGAATGAATAAATGAACCAATCATCAGTCTAACTCTTCACAGAATTATATTTGAATCAAGGCATTTTAACTGTGGAAATCTGTAAGTGGAGATATGGAGGTGGGAAAGATGGTGAGGAGAAATACAGAATTATTTCATTAAAAAAAAAGATAATTGGGGCAAAAGGCAGGAGTGCACTGGTGCCCTTCTGCAGTAGATCCAGTGATGCATCACCCAGAGTCTCCCCTTTAGGTTAGAAATACTCACTCTTCCAACTGCTAGGAATATTTACTGATGACTAACAAATGAATTCTTCCTTGGGACTTGCTCTTGGTCAAAGAGAACTATCTCACCAAAGGTTACATTCCCTGATGGGGCAGCCCACTCTCAATGACTAGCCAAGACCAGAGAACACAGCCTGGTCCCTTTTCTCAATCCAGCATATATCCCAAGTTCTGAGATCTCCACAGGATCTCTGTGGCAATTACTTTGCAGTTCAACTTCTGCCTCTGTCAGTCCTGCTTCCCTTACTCCATTATAAGTGTAGTTGTTGTGAACATCCTCAATTAATCTTTGCAGCCAAATCTCCATAGCAGAATCTGTTTCCAGGGAACCCTACCTAAGACACCCTCAGTAGGGTAACGATATAGAGAAAGAGGCAGCAGTCCCACTTTACAGAACATAGAGAGGCTTTGGCTACAAGAATATAGTTATTACAAGTAGTAATTCTGATGTAGATCTGAGAAACCTTTGTTACAACATTTATGTCACCTAGAGAGGAACATCCTATGATATGCCATAAGGATCGGTGTTTGTCATAATTAATTCAAACCACCCCTCTAAAATCCAAAATAGAAATTTTTCTAATGCCTGCTCATTTTAGAAAATTTAAACAATAAAATATAAACAAGAATATACAAATCACCTGCAGTTCTCCCACCAATATATAATCATTATTAAACTTGTTCATAGATTTCCAGATGTTTCTCTACATATACACAAACTCATCATACACATAGGTACTCATGTTTTTATAAAAAAAAAAAGTCTACTATTTAGACTCTTTTACTGCCTGTTTGTTTGTTTTGGGTTTTTTTTTTCACATTTAACCATATAAAAATGCATTATTTTTACTGGCTGCTTGATATTCTATTTTGAAGCTTAAATAGAGTTTAACTCAATCTTCTGCTGATACATCTAGATTTCCCTAATTTTTCAATATTATAAATTATGTTGAAATAAATGTCTTATTCTCTCTGATCAGGTTAATTCCTTGAAATTATTTCCTGGAAGAGAAATCATATTTCAAAAATAATGTATATTTTTTGAAATTTTGCTACCTATTGTTTTATTGCTTTCCAGGATATTTTCATCAATCTATGCTCCTACTAAATATTTATGAAAAAAAGACTCTTTCCTCTCACATTTTTTTCATTTTTTTCTTCTTTTCTAATTTAATATGTAAAATGCAACCGTATTATTATTTCATTGACATTTCTATGAAGCACAGAAGGCATGTTTATCATATCAGAATATGCCACAATTGTAAGGAATAAAACATGCTTTTGATGTCAAGATTCAAAAAGATTAGATCATGCTGAAACAATAGGCTGAACAATTAAAATGAATTTTAATAGAAGTCAGAGTAAGGTTTCAAGATAATAGCATTTTTCAAACACCATGGAAGAACAGGATGAAGTTTTCTTAACATCAGCACGAAAAGACCTCGGTATAGTATTGAATGAAAGTATAGAAGGAGCCAATGATGAGTTGCAGAAACTTCAAGAAAAACTTAGTTTCCATTAATAAGAGCACAGGGTCCAGGACAAAGATGGTCTCTTAGTGATCTCAAATGGCTGCCCTGGGTCAAGGTATTCTGTTCAGTCCAACACTCTCAGAGGCCCATTAACTAATTCTAATGCCTCAAGAAACAAGGAGAATAATGTATCTATTACACAGATGATCTGAAGAAGA